>JAUUIK010158134.1:0-11754 GCA_032270385.1 Urticina crassicornis | reverse complement strand
ACTCTACCGGTGAAATAGAGCACGCGTGATGTTGGGAGAAACACGAGAAAAGTTTGAAAATCCCGAGCCGTAGGCGATATAGCAAGAGGTAATTTAGACCGGCAATTGCAAGACCATGACTTTACCGGTGAAATAGAGCATAGATTTTGTTGGCCTCTCAGCCAATCAGAGCGGGCGTTATAATTGAGCTATATTATAAACGTTGTGATTGGATAAGACGCACGAAAACTATGGGAAGCCATTTCAATGTTACGACATGTCGTACTGTGTTACGTGCTGTAAGTCAGCGCCGTAAGCTTTCCATTCATACGAAATCCGCTCTAATATATTTGTCATTTGGTCCATATCAACAATAATTTATTAAATAATTTCTATTGTTTATTCTAGGCAAAGGTAACAAGACGGATAAGAATGCTTTTCTGTTCAGCCTGATCAATCCATCAGGACTTGGCCCAGTTAAGATCCCTCTATTTGAAGACGAAGAGGAGAATGCCATTTTCTGTAATCCCAGTAATGGACCGGTATTTGGTAGAGGCTGTGACTTGGTTATTTCGGATCAAGCCAATAGAAATACCTGTAGCAGTCGCCTTGGTAACAGTTATAAGTGTCCAGCAAACCAGACACCAACACTTTTCTTAGCGGGAACATTGACTTTTACCGTTTCAGAACTAGAGGTATATGAATTTTTTTAGAGCGGATTTCATATCAAATTGAGAAACTTAAGGGAATTATTTAGTCGTGCATTTGCTGTGTAACGTGTAGCTATACGGATGAGACTGATCTAGACGCACAAAAACAATGAGAAACCATGGGGGGCTGCAGGGATTCCGTTACAGCAAAGAAAGCTATGGCTAATGACTCGCCGTAAATATAATTAATTTTCAAACTCATACAAAATCTAGTTCACTTTAGTTAAAGGTTTAAACAATTTGGGGGTTGGGATATAAAAATTTGTTTTCTCCTAATTTTGAAAACGAAAAAAAAATTACTACTGATGTATAGTTAAATTTTTTGTTGTTGAAAAACATTTTTTTATTTTCAATATATGTCTACAAAACAACAAAAGCAAAACCATTCTTATAAGAAAAAATTAAAATAAAATTGTTCATCAATTGTTGATGGTTTATCATTTTCTGTTTATAGTTTAACCTTTAGCTTATCTGTAACAACATTCTTGAAATGCAAATTTTAATATAAATTTTTACCTAAGTAATGAGATATAGGAATAAATAACGACCTTGATCTTGTTATGTGTCATAGTCTTACAGCTAATCCGATTCGTACCGTCGGTAGCTAGTAGAAAGCGGGCACATTTTATAAACTAGTATGGGCTACGTCGTGTGTATTATACATAAAGAACGACGGATAAAGGTAAATTGAACACTTAACTGATGTTTCGGACGTTAGTCCTTCGTCGGAGTAAAGAACTAACGAATTAGGACTAACGTCCGAAACGTCAAGTAAAACTCGTTTTTATTATACGGTGTTCAATTTACTTTTATCCATCGTTGTTTATGTGATTTTAAAATATGAACAAGCTAGCTTCTTGATTGGAAACTATGAAAGCAAACGTTTTTTGTTTATATAGCCCTCGGTTGTTGGCCCTCAGATTGTTTACATACAACTGTGTCAGGCTAAACATTATCAAAAGATTATCAATACAAACGTCACCTTAACAGGTTGGCAAGCTGTAGCAATACATAGCAGCATGTATTATAAAAGAACTGGTAGATAATAACAATCATTTCCGTAATAGTGTAACTAAATGAATATATTTAGTTTTATTAGCAAATGTCGCTAAGCAAGGGCAAACAAACCCAATTAAACTGTAATTTCGTGATTTAGGTTTTGAGTCAGGTCGATAACAAAACAAAGCTAAGACTAGAATTTGTATTTTCCCTTTGAGATAAAAAAAAATAGAAGTTTATATTTTAGAAATTACTCATATTTATTAAAAAGACTTTAAATATTAATGGCTGTTTTCGGTTTCTTATCCGCTATAACGCTGTCTCTGAAATAAAAGGGATTTTATAATGATAATGTCACGTACGCGTGTCTTTTCTTTGTTCTTCAAACAGACGCCATCTAGATCTTTCAAACAAAGCCCTTCCTCAAAATTTATTATGGTGTTTTTTCTAAAGCGATTGTTTATTGGTTAGATTAAGAATGGTTAAGCTGGTGTAAATAAGACGTGATATGATTGGTTGAATTGAGTCGTTTACTATTATAGCAGGTGTAATGATCACACAAAGGCGACGACCATAGTTTGGCTCAGAGAATATTTGAATTTGGGCGATCGATTTCAAAACTCGCTTAAAAATCATGGAGAAACTAAGGGAAAAAAGACAAGCTATGCAAGAGCAGCTTGAAGAAATTGAAAAGAGAGACATGTTGGCCAAGAAAAAACTGAATTGGTTGGAGGAAATAACCGCCAAAAATCAGAATGAGACCGATACACTTCGCCGAAGTTGTACCTTGACAGAACACAACCTCGACAAGACTGAGGACTTGCTTGACCATAAAATACAAACTCTGAAAGACGCTTTATTAAAAGGAGCCAAGGAAGACCAGGTTATTAAAGTTCTAGAACAGAGAGATTGTGAGATCGACGAAGAAATTTCTCGTTTCGAACCAAAAGTAAAACAAGCGATACACAGAGCCGACGAAGCAGAAATGAAATATCACGAAGCAGTTCGAAAGCTCTCTTTGGCTGAATCCGAACGCAACAAAGTTCTCTCAAGACGAAACGTCAAAGAAACCCAGGTCAACGTACTAGAAACCTCCTTGAAGAACGCTGGCCGACAAATTCACAGACTGGAGATTAGCGAGGAGAAATCTGGTGATCGCGAAGATGAATATTTTCGTAGATGTCGCCATCTCACCGACAATGTATCCCATTGTCTTATGCGAGCCGAAGAAGCAGAAAGGAGAATTAGGATGTTACAAAAAACGAAGGACAATTTAGAAGAAGAGAAAAACACTTATGAAAAGAATCATGCCATGATGAGACGCGAGCTGGATGAAACCCTGAATAGTCTAGATCACGTTTAAACTCGTGCATTAATCATTCAGTGAGTCAGTCATTTAAACTGTAAAATTTAAATATAATTTTTATCTGGTCTAAAATACATAGCATATTTTTTGAATGTGCAATGAGAATTTTAGTGATTTTTTTGAATTTTAAAAAACGTGTTTTATTTATGGTATGATTGGATTGGAGTTTGACGAATTGCCGTAAGACATAATATAGACGTATGTCATCCCCATAATTTACCAAAACCATAAGATCGTATAAAGAGATAAAATTTTGTACACAAGAAATGAACATTTGATGTCGATTTTGTTATAAGTTAATAATATTAATAAGATGTTTAAAAAGTGTTATTTCTTGGAAAGGAATCTTTTAGAACGACAGAGACTATCATGAGTAATTTCTTTAAGATATTGTTGTTTAAGATATTAAATAAAATGTGAACTGAATTTTAAAATGTTTATGGTTTGCAACTGCCTGGTTCACACGAGCAACGCAAACGCAAACGCAAGCACAAGAAAATGAAAAAGTTTCCATTCCTTGCGTTTGCGCTTGTGTTTGTGCTTGCGTTATTGCTGTAGTTCACAAGTAATTTTGCTTGTGCTTGCGTTTGCGTTGCTCGTGTGAACCAGGCTTTAGGTATTTTCCAAACTATTATAAAATGTATGAATCATTTGCTATGTCATTTGGTTGACAGTCTTAAAATACAGCACTTTTTACTCGGTGTCTCGACAGAATGCTTTAGGCTGGTATTTTGCTATTTCTACATATAATTTGTTTTCTTAAACTTATTTACTCATTAGTCTTTTTTTTATCAACAATATCGTGTTCATCGTATTAACATATTATTTTTTCGATATCTAGCTTATGTTCCTTCTGTGAGCGACACAAAACGCCATCTCTAAAAGAAATCTTCATCCTCTCGTCGTATTTTCATTTTCTCTGCACGTTATAACTATTGATTTCCAAATATTCTAGTAACGCAATATGCGTGACATCAGACTCACTCATTCTTTTAAGATGCCCAATGTTACCCCTAGCAACAAGTTGTACTTCCGTTGAATGAAATGTTCCCTTAAATTTCTGCTTCTATACCTTTCGCGTTTTATTGATATAATTCTCATAATTTTCTCCCTGCTATTAATAAATATGAACTACAGTTCGCGGTTTTGGAGTATAGGTAATCGCATGGGGCCGAGTAAAATTAAGCATTCATTGTTCTATATGTTTTATAAAATATCTAAACTACGCGCGCTCTGATTGGTCGAGAGTTTGCAACATGAGTGTCTATATCAGAGGACAGAGCTTTTCATCGCTCTTAAATATTTTACAAAAGCAATATAAAACGGTCGCTTGTGTCTATATTTTGTGATAGAAACACTCTGGAAGTTGTAGAGCACTCGAGAAGTCAGAGAAACACTTGGCTACGCCTCGTGTTCCTCTTAAACTTCTCTCGTGCTCTGCAACTATCGTGTTTATATCACAGCATATAGACACGCGCGCCCGTTTCCATATTCCTTAAATATAGAAGGCAAAGTTATTTAAAAAAATGAAACCTGCGCACGCAAGTAATTGTTCCCTCAATTAAGAAAAAAAGTCCTCCGTCGTTAGCCAATCAGAAGCCAATAATTTTGCCCTCTATGTGATAAAGTTCTTAAACTACAATAAAATGATAATATCCGCTAACGGCTTGAAAATAAAATTTTTGAAAATACATTACGAGTCATTTCATGTTAAATATTCTAAACACTGATATGATATTTAAGAAAATAGATATACAACGGGTGGAGATATGATTTATTAACGAAAAGAGTTGAATAGTCATTTGAATGTAAACAATATTCATGCACAATTTGAGGTGAAAATTCAAAAATGAAAAATAAAGTAAAATGTTCTTGGCTTTCCTAATATGCCTCATGAATTCCCAACCATGTCACAGAATTTGAATTGGAAATTCTAATGTTGCGTGAGGTGCTTTTTTTATAGCGATTGTATAGTTCTCAGTGCTAGACGATGAGCGCATGGTGTTTCATAAACTTATGTTCGTGCTACTAAAGTTTTGACTGATGTTATTTGAAGATTCATACTTAATTTGAAGTTTAAGCTAAAATCCAATCTACAAAAAAGAAAGGAAAAAAAATACTAAAACAATTTTCAAGAAAATTTACAGAATAATAAAATGTCCTACTTCTGTGAGCCGTACGCGTATTGCTACTTTGTTTTATATCTACCAATAATGTTTTTATCTCGGTTATGTCATTGTAAAGGAGTTCTTCGTGCAGCACGTGCACGTCGTCTGTCAAGTTGAAACTTCTCTATCGATGTTACTCTTTTGGGATTTATTTGTTCTTCTTGTTGCTCGCCTTTTCTGCTGTTGCTGTTTTTTTAGCATTCGCTTTCTCTTGTTTCTGCTGTGCTGCTGTCTTCTTGCCCACGGGTTCTTCCACTGCTTGCTCGCTTTCTATCTCAGAGCGTGATGGAGTGGGAATTTTCCTAACAGGACTTGAAACGACCGGCAGTTCGCTTTGAAATGTCTTTCCTCCTCCAGTTGCAACGAACAGCAAAACTTCAAGGCCAATTAACCCAGGCATGAAATATCCGAACCAGTTTACCGTAAAGTACTGGGCAAACGATACCAGAAATGCCACGACTGTCACAGGCATGAAAAATTCACTGAGAAACATCGTTACTTTGAATTTTAGGAATAATGTTCAGAGAGTATTGACTCGAGAAGACAGCACCTGTGTGTGAACGTTTGTCGGCTTTATTCAAGTGGCTTAGTTTGGTTTGTGACGGCTTTCTTTTTCTCCGGGTAGCGTTGGACGCTGTTACAATCCCGAAAATTCTTTCCAAGCAGGTGGAACATTCAAAAGCTGTCGGAGAAATGACACATTCGTCTCGTTCGCGTCAAGTACGTGCCGTTTGTTGTTCAACTTTTTATTCAAGACAATTTCATAAAAGCCATGAAAAGAACAGCTCAAAACGTTAACAACTTATTTTTGTAATGCCAGACTATTGAAAAAGCTTCATGGCTTTTACTGACCACAGTTTTTCTTGCCTGTAGTCATTAAATAGTTAAAAACGATAACTTTTTCGATATATTCTTTTTAAATATTTATAAAGTCAGTTAGCTAGTTAGCAAATTTCTGTTTACACTTGAAAGCCACAACCATTCAGAAGCCTCCAATTTTAACCATTACATAATATATTTAACATTTCCAGTTATTTTTTCAATTTTATGAAGCGAATTTAATTAACGAAAGCGTCGTTTGTCAGGCTGATTCAGTTTGGCGGCAGAACATTATGTATTAGCTATCTGTAGTATTAAAATGAATTGATAGTCCCACAACCCCATAGTAACGGTTGCTAGGTTTTTAGCTATAGCATAAAATTTAGTAAAATCTTTGTGTTTTGCTCGAATATCTCACCAGGAATTGTAAGCATATTTTATCGTCACTGAACAAATTCACGAAATCCTTAAGAACTCTCGATCTGAAAACAACCGTTTCATGGTAATTTTTTGGCAAACGGTTGCTATAGAAACATCGAATGTGTTACCAATAAGAAAAAAAATCGCAAAATATGTCACTATGGTCACGTATGTCACTAAGGCTAAGGTTTTCTTGTACAAGGTTTAATTCGGCGTCAATCTTAATCTACACCGTGATTCTCAATTCAACATTTGCTTTTCATGGTGATTCGATCAACCCACAACTGAATTCTAAAACTCAGTTTCACAAAACCGAAATTGAAACTGAAGCAATTTTTCTCAGAAATCTTCAAAAATTGGGCAGACCAAATCCACAATTTAGACACTAAGTTATAAATATGTACACTAGCAAATTGTTTTATTCCATGGACTATTGAAGAATGTAATTATTGAACGTCACTTGTGCACAGCAAGCTTAATCTATAGACTGAAACATGCATTCCAAACTAAAATGGGCTTTTCCATTTTGTGAAAAACACGATGAAATTAAGGAAACTCCTCTAATATACACAATTTTTCCGACAAAAATAACGTTTCTGAACTTTTTCTTATGCTTGTATTATAAAGAAAATCAGGCTTACAGCTCATATTTGATTGTAATTTTCACAAAATGGAAAAGCCCATTTTAGTTGAGAACGTTCAGTTATATAGTTAGTAATTCGTGCGTGTCTTTGCAACACAAAGAGATTTCCAAGAATATTCTTGCAGAAAAAGTTATATTGACACAAGCTTTAAATTTAAAACGTTCAACTACGAATCCTTCAAATGAGTCTATTTGAAGCAAAATCCACATCATGACTGGCTATAATGGAACTTCGCTGAGATGGAACTTGGTGTCTTGGAAACACATACACACTGAGCTATATAGCTAGAAATCACCATTCAATATGATAGAATGATTGCATTTATTCCAATACTATAATACGATACGGTTTCTAGATATTTCCCTCAGCCTCTAAATTTCAAACCGACAGTCGATACATTATTAATTACCACAGAGCTATGTCTACAGGTGGCTTATTGCTAAACAGAGGTGACGAAATAAAAAGTTTGTTGATTTTAATTCTCATTATGATCGACCAGCTCCCTCGATCAACACAGCGTGAAACACTAGCTTGGACTATAAAGGACTACCTCGAGAAACCATCGACAAACGAACTTGATACTTCAAGGCAATTCCTAGAATATGGCTCCTCCTCCTCCAGTCATCGAGGGTGTATTGAAAAACACTATCAATTCCATTGGTTTTGGGCTAATTTTGACCGTGCTATCTATCACCTTCGGAAAACTCCTCATTCCGAACTTCTTCGTTTGGATTGTTGGCTTCGTTTTTTTCTCGGAAGCTGTTTTACTTTCGATACCGAGAAAAAAGGAAGCATATGAATTATATCAGGTCCCAGGAAAGAAAGGAACGCATAACATCGAGGGATCTGGAGTTCCACAGATTAACGTCAACGCACCAGACGATGATGTGTATGATTCCCCGAAGAAGAGGGCTGGCATTAGAGAGAGGTTCAGGAAAGACAGACATGGTAAGAAGGATGTGCTGAAACCAGAAGATGAGGGTGAAAGCCCTGGACAGAGTGGACATCCTTCAAGCCCTAAAAGATCACCAAAAACAGAGAGAAAAGCGAAAGAAGAAGGTCAGAAGGCTGAGAAGGCAGAAAAGGCGGAGAAGGAGAAAGCTGAAAAGGCGAAAGAAAAGAACAAGGGGAAAGGAGACAGTGTTGACAACATGGCAGAAGAACAAGAAGAAGAAAAAAATAAAAGCAAAGGGAAAGGAGGCTGGAAAAAACGTCTCCCACAAAGAAAATCACAAAGCGAGGACTGATACACCAGCTAATGTATTACATCGATCGTAATTTAAATAATTAGATACAAGAAAAGCCAAGATAAACTAATGTCAACTAATTATAAACCCAGAGGCTCCACCAAATGAAACGGCAGAGATCCGCCATCTTGCAATGGACAGGAAAGGCTGGGACGGGCTTTGGCTTGCCGTTTGCAGGGAACCCTAAATTTCCTTTTATAAATTATATAATGTGCTATCTAAAACTACAGCAGGAGTACCTTTCACCATTCATTGAATCTACTGTGGGTGACAGTTATAGACGTAAAGGCAATAGGAGTTTGATTTCAATTGGCTATAGAAAATTGCTGAGGTAAATTCGATAGTTTTTGTCCGCGCTAATCATTCCTTGAAATTTGTTTTCTACCTGCAGCAATCTGATATATGAACAGCAAATCCTGCTGTGAAGAAAAAAATTTGAAAATTTCTAACGGTATCGCTTTTCTATTTGGACCCGGATATCTGGTTTGTTTACACGAATGACGTCACACGTAAATAAGATGTTCTGTCGATGTTACTGCTTTTTTATTCATTTGGGCTCAACAAAATCAAGCATTTTTTTGTTAACTGATTTAGCAATAAAATAATACTGAAATACTGAAAAAATTAAATGTTGTTCGTATTGCTATAGCCATAAAAAGGGACTGACTATATCACAGGGATAAGTGCAAAATACTGATGACATCAAAGCATCGAAAATCATTAGAAATTAAACGAACCAAGCTTCTAATATAATTGGCTTAAAACACCACCCATAATCTAATTTGAACAGTGTCCATGCAACCTCATCTCTGGCAGTGACCTGTGTCAAAACATCAATAGTCTTTCATGATTGTCTTTCATAACTAAACCATGCATGCCTTTGACATATAACTGAAGGCGGAGGCCGGGTCAGATTGAAAAAAACTCTGAACTTTATGTGTCACCCTCCTGCTATTTATTGGCGTAGGAAGGGGGCTGCACAGGACGGGAGGGGGGGGGGGGGGCAGACAGCTGCATCCTAAACCTTTTTAATGATTCAACATATCAGTAAACAAATAATGTAAACAAAAGACAAAAAAAAAACTGGCATAGATCGGAGCCGGACTCCCTGTGCGTTTCTTTGGCGCCAAATACGGTGGTTCTGGTGGGCACACGCGTCTGTATTATAGCAAAAAGCCCGCGAATTTCAGGCGGTTAATTCTATTAACAAAATTGTTTAACAACAAAACTAGATCATTTCTGATAACTTCAGAGGCCGGATGTGAGCAAAGAAACGTTTGAATAGAACCGGAAACTGAATTACGGTACGGCTCATCGGCTTATAACGAAATCTGCTACAGCGCGTCATCATATACTGAGCGAGAGTGTGTAAGACGCCGAAGCCGACATATATTAAGTTGCGTTCAATAGTATAATGCATCCATTATACCTGTATGAATATAAAAATTACAGTCCTGTATTCCTTTTTTCAATTTTTCATTTTTTTAACATGTTTGGGTTTCCTGTGGTACACTCTGAGATATTGGTAACGAAAATGCTTCAGCCAATCAAAAAGTATTTTATTGTTCAAATGTTTTACTTCAAAATGGCGGCGAAATGTTGTTGATTTTCTAAACAAACCAGAAAATATCAACTGATATGGAGGGGAAAACACGAGAAAATCTAGACGATGAGGAGGAAAAAGGTTTGTCCTTTACTTATAGTTTAATGTTGTTGATACTCTTTGATAAATAGGTTGAAATTTCAATATTTTGTCTATAGTTCTTTGATTTGAAAGACTACATTGTACCTACATAATTTTGACTGTAGTTCGTTTTGTATTGGAAAATATCTCCGGTTGATGTCCAATCTCTCTATATTCAAATCATCTGGTGTATCTGCCAAGGTTTCTTCATCTGCCAAGTCACCTACGCAGGCTTTAAACCGCTAACTTAAGTATAACTTATCTTTGAAGTAAGCTTATCTAAGTAAGCTTATCTATATGATTTCTTCAATGTGTTTGATATCGAACATAGTTATTAAGTTCCACGTATTTTTCTTTTTTTGTTAATATATATAAGCTTAAAATTGAGTCAAATAAAGATTGATTGATTGATTGATTTTCTATTTTTTGCATGAGCAAAAATTGTATCGATGTTTAGTACGTGTACAGTGCAGTCTGTCGCCATGCCAATAAGCTTAATAAGGTGTCTACATTCTCCTTATACATTTTCAGGGTTTGTTGCATTAGCTAATGAATTTCTCGAGAAGTGTAGTATCAAGACCAAAGTGTACAAGCTAACTGATTGTAAAGACGAGTTTTTCGTTGCTGTTTATAAAGGGCTTATTGGTGATGATCTGAAAGGTACAGTCCAGCCAGAAACTTTAATGTGTGCTTAAGTTACAGTAGGTAGATCTTGATGAGATTGTTTCTGATGTGTTAAACTATATTTAAGCTAATTACAAATGCATTCATTGGGGTCCAAAATCAAAGGTTGTTGAACACTAATCAAGGTGAAACTTGTACGTTGTTGGAAGGCATTGGACCAGACATTTGGGGGCGGGGGGATTGTGGATTGCATTTGATCTTTCAGTAATGTTAATATTTCTACAGCTTTGTACAATGTAAGGGACCAATCGATTATAACGTTGCAGGGGGGTGGTTTTCTGGAAAAAAAACAGGAGGTACAATTGGTACCCCCCTAAATATATGACAATTAAAATTGTACCCCCCTCTTCGTCCTTATTTTGGAAAAAATTATCATTTGATTTGCTCAGCGACTCAATTTGTTAAAGAGTTACTGGGCTGCATAATATCATAAAACCTAAAACTGTACCCCCCAATTTTTTGAAATTGCAAAAATGTACCCCACACTTTCAGTTGATTTTTAAAATTGTACCCTCCCTATAAAAACACCCCCCCCCCACCTGCGACGTAATAAACGATCGGTCAGTAATGCCATTTAACAAACAGAATATTATTCTCCGTGTAATTCTACTGTTGAAAGTGCAACTAACCCAAACAATACAATACAATTCACTTCATGTAGAATCGATACTGAAAATATTGAATTGGTTAGTTCAGTAGTTAGTTAGTTAGTTAGTTAGTTATACTTTAAACTAGTTGTTGCTATCTGCAAGTGAAGTGCTGCTGAGCCGCATTGTTGACATAAGGAATTCGAACTGGTCATATATTGTAGGGGGGCCAAAATTTGGGGCTGGGACACTACTTTACAGACGGAAATAAGGGGGTGTGTCAGAATGAGATTGTGCAGTCAGAAATGGGTGGAGCCATTAATATCATTACAAGGTCTGGGGTCAGCTACAGATGATATTGTTCACTTGCTAGGTGGTTAGCAACCAAAAATCCTCTTGCAACAAAAAAAAGTGCCCCCCTCCCCTATATATTATGTCTCTTTGAAA
>JAUUIK010158023.1:1535-11764 GCA_032270385.1 Urticina crassicornis | reverse complement strand
AGTTAACCAATATCTTTAATCGATGAAAGTATGAAAAAAAGTTTAACGTTGGAACATTTGCCCGCGAACGTCCTTAATTAAAAAAAAAATTTAATAAATAAATAAAATAAAACATTTAATAATAATATAGTTAAATGAAGAATGGAATAAACTACAGAATGCTTTTTTTCTTTGTTCTTTTTCTTTCTTTCGTTCTTTTTTGTATGTGTAAAATGCGCAGATATACGCTATGAATTAATCTGTTAAAATGCACCAGACCTCAACAATAAGCTCTAGAGTGTCCAAGACGATCATGTTGACTTCAGCACATAACGAGCCTTCAACCTGACATGTGATAGCAACCTCTGGACAAGCCCTGGTATTGAGAGATAAATTCTGTTAATACAAGTAATACATGTGCGCACTCAAGTAATTGTGTCCGTCGTCAGCCAAACAAAGCTCAGTAATTTTATTATGAACTTTAAAGGATCGAGTCTTACTTTTCTTGCATGCCAATCGCTTGTCTCCATTGTGTCTTGTCTTTGCGCCATCGTAATTTAGGTTCTGACGACAGCCCTGAATAAAATGTTAAGGAGCAGTTTTTAATTTTAATTAAAAAAAAAAAAAATTTAAGTGCGGGAAATCCTCACGCGTCCCCCCACAGATCTCTTAAGGGTCCAATACGGTTAATCCCTTACCCTGACCAGTGACCTGGCTACGAGAATGCCTCTGCATCATCTCATGTGCAGCTCCAGTTTGTCCACGAAGCATTTCCTCTAGTTTCTTCTTATCTCCCACACTCTTGCTTCGAGGGACCGTAGTACTGGTCTTCTGACGTGCCTCTTTCTTGCCTGTGTACTCAAACTGGGTAATACACAGATGTAGAACGTCTAGCAGCAAGCCTAGCCTACAAGCGTGACAAAGGAGTCGTTAATAATGCGTGACATTGGAATATATAGGCAAGCGTGACAAAGGAGTCGTTAGTAATGCGTGACATTGGAATATATAGGTAAGCGTGACAAAGGAGTCGTTAGTAATGCGTGACATTGGAATATATAGGTAAGCGTGACAAAGGAGTCGTTATTAATGCGTGACATTGGAATATATATGTAAGCGTGACAAAGGAGTCGTTATTAATGCGTGACATTGGAATATATAGGTAAGCGCGACAAAGGAGTCGTTATTTATGCGTGACATTGGAATATATAGGTAAGCGCGACAAAGGAGTCGTTAGTAATGCGTGACATTGAAATATATAGGTAAGCGTGACAAAGGCGTTAGTAATGCGTGACATTGGAATATATAGGTAAGCGTGACACTGGGATTATTATTAGTAAAGCGTGACACTGGACGGCACTGGTAATATGGAGTGTGGTTTTCTTATAAACTATTTTGAATGGTAACGGTTGTTTGCTATACTAACCGAGGTGGTTCCTGATCTGACCACCAAAGCATAAGAATGTGAGGATCCATGTTTTTCAACACCCACAGGAACCCCATAAGCAGGCTACGAGTTGCTTCTTGTGTCAGCTGTTGTGGTTTTGAAAGCTGAAATTTTAATAATAGAACTTATTAGTAGAAGTGGTTGCTTATCAGGCTTAGTCATTCACTATGGGTCGTTGCCAAATAAGGAGTGGTCGCTTACTAGAGGTAAGCACTTGTTAGGGGCTACTGGGGTCGTTACTTATAAGGGTTAGCCTGGCGTTGGTCACTAGAGGTGGTCGCTTATAGGGGTTTGTCGTGTACTTGGTGTGGTCGTTGCTAAATAAGGAGTGGTCGCTTACTAGAGGTAAGCACTTGTCAGGGGCTACTGGGGTCGTTACTTATAAGGGTTAGTCTGGCGTTGGTCACTAGAGGTGGTCGCTTATAGGGGGTTGTCGCGTACTTAGTGTGGTCGTTTATAATCAGGGAGTGGTCGCTTACTAGAGGTGATCACATATAAGGGAATACTCAAGTTACTACTGAAGGGTTGTTAGAGCTGGTCGCTTATAGAGTCCCAAAGTACGACGTCACCATTTTTTAAAACAAACTATTTTTCAGTTTTGAAAACCATGTAAAAAGATGTAATGTACTTGTGTTTGAGCACGGGAAATATTTCATATAGCTACAAGCTTTAGATATGGAGAAAATGAATTTTAAAGTTCAGTGTGTCCCCATGCAGAGTATCTTATTTTGGACTTGGTTCCAACCGGTACATTCAATGACCCATATCTCAGATACCTTGGCTCTCAAATGTTCCCAAAATTTTCAGTCTATATTTTGACTAGTATGCTATGAAAAAAATGGTCTGCACAAAAAGAATAGGAGTCGTCGTCTCTCACTCAGTGTAGTCACTGGTTACTAGTTGGGTTACTAAATATTTTCTTAGTTCTACTAACCTGTGAAGTGAGTTCAGGTCGATTATCAAAACGTGTCGATATACTAGATGTTGATATTGCTATGGCAACCTCTTGGCTTAGACCCTCTGCCTCCTCAGCTCTATAACCATGAAGTTGTGGAAGGGCATCGATTACGATCCCCAACAGCGGGAGAGAAAGATCTGCGACGCGACTTCGGCATACAGGATGATCGTAACGCGTGTCTGTATCGTGACAGGAAAGCAAGTCTTTGATGCAGTCTATTGCTTGACACTGAAGGGCGTAGTCACTGGTATACAATAAGAAATAGAATCATTACAGTTATTATAATAAATGACAACTGAACTTCAGGTGCTCGTTGACTAGTACATGGCAAGCACGGGTGGCGTAGAGATGAACGCACTCTCCTCTCACTACTGTGACCCGGGTTTGATTCCCGGACTCGGCGTCATGTGTGAGTTAAGTTTGCTGTTAATTCTCTCCCTTGCTTCGAGGGTTTTTCTCCGGGTTCTCCAGTTTTCCTCCCTCCACAAAAATCAACGTTCCTAAATTATTATTCGATCATGAACCGAGGGCCAGAAGTTTATTAGTAAAACAACGGCGTTATATTTATTTTAATTTACAACACATACCTTCCATCTAAAGCTAATGCCAGCTCTGACAGCAAAAGCCCAACAAGGAAATGCTGTCTCCTGAATGACAAAGATAACTCTGCCATACTGTTAGCAGGTGTGAGGGTGCCAGAAGCAGAGCTAAGGGAGGAAAGTGATGTTGTAGGAGACGAAGGCTCTGACGGATACAGTTTCGTAGGGAACGGTAGATTGAGGGTGACGTAATGTTCATGACTGCAGACGATGCGCAATAGCTCCAGTCTGAGTTGCGCAAGACCTGGATGCAACCCCCCTTGGTATAACATCTGTATGGAAAAAAATATCAAAATCAGTTACTATACAACGGCTAAAGTGAACAATCCACACCGTAAAAAAGCTGTCGGTAAGTGGTCGGTAAGCTGTCGGTAACGGATGGTAAGTGGTCGGTAAGCTGTCAGAAACGGATGGTAAGCTGTCGGTAACGGGTGGTAAGTGGTCGGTAACTGTCGGTAAGCTGTCGGTACACACAACAATCCAAAGACAACCAGCAATTCATCATTTTATGATTGTAATGTTGTACCTCTTTGCAGTAATTCTTTATCAGATCAAACACGAAGCCACGATCCACCAGAGACAACAGGTCGTACAAAAAGAACCCAAGGCTGGAATTCAGGTCTTGAACAAAGTTGAAGTCCTTGTTCTTGTTTACAATCTCCGACACCGTAGTGGTAACAAGAGCGCGTACATCATCAAGGAATTGCTCAGGAAACCGGTTCTTACGAGTCAGGAAGAATCTATCTGTGTTGTCTAGATGTTGCGCCATGCTTTTAACCTTTGGTTGGAAATGGAATCGTTAGGAATGGAATGAAATAAATCAAATGGCCATGTAGCACCTCTTCTGAAAATTCTTCAAATTCAAATTTTCACACGGTCTTTCCAGTCGTTGTATTAGTTTTTGATTTTGAAGAATTTTCAGAAGAGGTGTTACATGGCCATTCATCTCTCTAAATATAGCGTGTTGATGCGTGTTGCAGTTGTAAGGAAGTTGTACGTTGAGGTTGATTTACATGAAGGACTTCTTGTTGCAAGGATGGAGAAAGCAAGGTTACATTCGATAAAGATATACCATGTACATATACTTGTAGGTCTTATTCCGGTTATCGATGTGTCTTACCATAAGTTCAAAGAAGAACCAAGCATGTTTCATAGCCTTTTCTCTAACTGGACCACTCGCAACGGCCCATTGTAGAGCCAATTCTTCGTGAACACACTAAATAAATAAAATGAACAAAATAAGTTTACTAAAATTTATCAACCAAAACGAAAACAGTAGCTGTAGTTTAAGACTACATTTTGCGAGATGACTTGTTTTGCGTTCTCGTGCAACGTGGCCGTACGTAAACTACAGCAACTACGAACTCTTCCTGACCTCTCACATTCACACAGGTCGCTCGAGTAATACCAAAGGAAATCTCTCTTTCACAACTTTTCTTTTTACCTTTTTGTTACTTCCAGTGAGTCCCGGTACATTGATTGCCCCAACACGAGTCTCAGCCATACTATTTCTGTTGCCTGCAGTGTTCGACCCGTCCGTACCCCCCTTGGTCTTTTCGTTGTCCCAGCCAGAGCCTTGCATGCTTTGTCCATCTGATTGGCTACTGGCATTCAGCTGAGGGTTACTGCTACTGAGGGTAGATTTGGATTGCATTGGAGCAGTAAGTGTAGAGCCGATGGCCATGCTGACTGGACGGCTACTTTCACCTCCTAGTACATCAATGAAAATAAATAGCTTCAGATTTTGTGTCGTGCACAGGGAACCCAGCCTCGCGGGTATGTGTGAATAGATTAATGTCATGTCAAAAAAATAAATTTTTCGCCATTTTGATTTACGGGATGCACGCATTCAATGGATACAAAGTGAGAATACAGCCCATCCCCTGATACCCCACTACTAACAGAACCCTTTTCGTAGACGATTTCTTTTGTTATTCTAATTCAAACCATTGTCTTGGTACTTTCGGAATTGAAACATTTGAATAAGAAAAATAATACGAAAAGGATTCTGGTATTGGTAGTATCATGACGTCATAAGGGGAACGGTCCATTGGGTTTCAAGCAACGAATTTTTGAGAAAGAAAAAGACAACACAAACCTCATAACACATGGAGTTTTTCGAACATCCAATAATGCCTTAATAAAAACACTAGAATTCAAAATGACCCACGGGTGCAATCTAGATATCAAGATAAGGTTAGCCTGTGTACAGCCGCTTCTCACCCCTCCCCCCTGCGGGGAGAAACGTTTCCCCGCAGGGGGAGTGAGATATCTGTTTTGCACTCGTGGTTCATTTTGAATTGGATGTTCGAAAAACTCCATGTGTTATGAGTTTGTATTGTTTTTTTTTCTGTCGTGCACACAAGGAACCCAAACATACTTTTACCTGTATAAAAAGGAGTAGAAGGAGGGGATGGAGTGTAAGGAGCAGAGAAGACATAAGTAACATACGACGCCAGCAGGAAGTTCCTGTTATGCTCGTCTTGACTGTACTCTAATAGCTTGTGTAACTGATAAACAATCTGGGCCAGTGATTCAAATGCTGCTTGTCCAATATTCACTGAAGGAAAGGAACAGTTATTGACATTACAGTTACGTCACACGCGATGATTATAGCGACGACGTTCCGCGCACTGCATGCTTCACAACGCATTTATAACGAAACTCGGGCAACTATATTGCGGGTTTGTGAATGTAACATGTTGATGGAACGAATACTGTGCTGAAACAATAATAATATATACATTTATATAATATAGCTTAGATAATTTTAGATAGTTTTAACGGGGAAGAGCCATTTGTGGATATGTTAATAAACCATTATTATTATTGTTATTATTATTATTATTATTATTACAATAATAATAACGAATTTAGCTTCCTACAATGTCTCGAAGCTCTCACAACAAATTGAAAAAACCATAAAATATCATCTTAACTTATATACAATAATAAAAAATAAAAAAAAATAAAAAAATTAACCTGCTCAGAGATTAATAATAAAGGAAAATCAATATACAATATTCAAACCACATAAATTAAATAGCTGACAAACCCTGTCAAGGATAATGAGAATTAAAAAGAAAAGTTTTTTTGGCTGATTTAAATGAGAAAATAAGTATCAGTACAACTGAACAATGCCACACGAAACATCTTCGAGCGAGACCTTTAACTCAAGTTTCTAAATGCCGTCATGTACTTACCTACAATCCCTGATATAACTGGCGGACGAACAAGTAGTAGGACAAGCTTATCCAGTATAATGTGTAGGAACCTAACAAGGGGTTCTTCACGTGCTTTGGGTAAGTCTAAGATACTTTTACGTAACACCATCTCTAGGTTACCCTCTGTGTTGCGTGTAGGGGACAATAAACGTCCTTCGATTTGATGACACATCTTGAGGAACTTGTGAATATGTTGGTCCTTAAAGAAATATAGAAGTGTAAGGGGAAAGTAGACGAAGTGCGACTTCATTTCTTTTATAATTTTTTTTTTAATCAACAAAACAAAGAATTTGCAAGCAAAAAAAACTTCAATAATTTAATGATCAAAATCTATTTTCTTCATACATCACAAGAACCAATCAGAAAGCTTTGCACAAATGAAACATGGTTAATCGACCAATCAGAGCTCGCGTACTATTTAAATTATTTTATAATTGCGTATCTTAAGTGAATGAGCGTGACTTTCATAAACTCAACGTCACGCGTGACTCAAGTAAACGTAACACAAGTTAACCCAATGATTTTAGTAGTTGGTCAAGTGTGATTCGCTAAGATATCATATTGTGGGTTACCTGTGTATGAATGGAGGACACAGCCCTCACAGTCACGTGAAATACACCCTTGTGTCCTTCCACCCATTTCATTCCTGGCAACTGAACCTGAAAGATGGAAAATACGTTGATTTAATAAGTGCACTGGACTCCGAGTACAGGGCTCACCCTTCCTTTTCTCTCTCCCTTCCAAATCCTACCCCGTTGGGCCTGATGCTCAGGTAAGTGAAATGCGAAGTTGTCAAGTATTATACTTCCATAGAGTAGATAGTTCGTTTTTCAGCAACCTTTCTTCAACTTTTCTCCAAGAAGTTGCACATTTAGCGCAGGGACCTGCTCTAAAGGCTCTGTTTACATGGAAGTAAGGTGACCCTAGCACTAGGGATAACGCTTTTGTTTTTGGTGTCCCAAGGGGAAAGAAAACAAAAGACTTGGCCCTAGTGTAAGGGACACCCTACCTTCATGTAAACAGGGCCTTAACATCCCAAACTGATTCTCTTATATTTACTGTTGATAACTTACCTCTGGGGATAACACACTATACCCTTGTGGAGGCTTTTCCAGTGAAACTGGCAGATGAAAATCACCAAGTGACAGGCGCCCGTCTTTCAAAGCTGGAATCCACTGAACGAAAAGAGACGATACATTTAAGTAAAATTGACGGAGAAAAGTAATTCTTGGTTTTCAATCATTCCTAAGAGAATCCAAAGACATGGCGGCCATGTTGGTACCATAAACAAAAGAAGCTAATGACAAATCTTTCGTTATCGTCTTCCAACATGGCGGCGATGACGTTACATACAAACGAAGAATACAACGCGCAATTAGAAACCAAAGAGTCTGTCACCCCTCGTATGGAGGTGAATCTTCGGCTTATTGTAAATTCATTCCTCCGAACACTCTCCGATAAAAGCAATCCACGTGAAAAGCAATCCACGTCACCACAACTACTCGTGGTCTAGACGGTTAGGTTTAGGGTTAGTATTTGGATAACGCATAGGTTCGAATCCTGTTACAATAATGTTTTTTTAGGTTTTAATGGTTGAGAATAGCGTGTGTAGCCATTTCTTTATAAAAGTCTAAGTGTCTCTTCGGAGAGTTATCATTGTCAGGTAATAAACAATAAGCCGAAGATCCACCTCCATACGAGGGGTGTGAACGAGTGCTAACCGTTCATCTATCGCTTCTGAGTCGTGAATCAAAATATGACCTACCGTATAACCAATGGGAGTTTCTACAGTATCTTTCTCCTCGGGTTTCTTACCCGGGGAACAACTGATGTGATAAAAGGCAAAGAGAATATGGTGTTGGTCTGTCAGGTGCGGTGGGATCTTTACTTTGATCTCTTCGTAGAAGTCAGGTGACCTGTTAAGGCAATCACCACAAGTAACTTATTCATTTGATTTCTACTGGAACTGATCAGAACTGAGCTCCCCTAATATTTTAGTGTGTTTTGACTTCTATATATTTTAAACCATCAGCACTAGTAATCTACTTACTTGTTGTGATAAGTGACTGGAACCCATGCCTCTGCAGACAATGCCGGGCAACTTGAATTTCCAAAGATACACTGATCCGGGAAACAAAATGAGGCTTAATTAAAATCAATATATTCTTTATCGTTGAAGTGCGACCCGCAAAGTGGCGACTCGATATAGTTTGTTCCTTTATGCGCGCATTCAGCGCCCTAATTTTAGCGTTTTAGGTATTTGATCAATCATGGCAAACTAGTTTAAAATAAAATAAATCAACTAACTTTGTTTTACGAGGGTAGTACGTAAGTAAGTCTTTATTTGAAGAGGGTAAAATACACGTGACAGCTGTATGAGCTGATAAAGTTGTGGCCCTCGTCCATGATCGAAGTGGAATTTAGAAATGTTGATTTTTGCAAAGGAAAGAAAACCAGAGAACCCGGAGAAAAACCCTCGAAGCAAGGGAGAGAATCAACAACAAACTCAACTCACATATAACGCAGAGCTCGAGTCCGGGAATTGATGCCGAGTCTGGGAAGAGTATCTCGGAGAGTCTCTCCCCAGTTTTCTGGACGTTTTAACACAGGAAGTCCAACATAAAAAACTTTATGGTTTCCGTGAAGCTTTCGAAATTCGAATAGGAATTTCCCATTTCGAAAGTAAGCTCCCAAGTGTGTTGTATCAAAAGTACTTTACCTCAACAGCAGAATGTATGTCCTCGCTGGCCATGAATTGCACCTTAATGGCTATATTTCTAGCAGAACCACCTCGACTCGAGAAGTTCACAGATAGAGGATAGATATAAAGCACATTCCTATAAAGACGAAACGAGGTTAGCATGACAATAAGTAACAATAGAGCGGTATTCGTTTGCGTTTGATTGGGAAACGTGTGGTACCATGACACTCAAATGGCTTCTTCTCTGAACCAATCAAAAACTCGAAAACGCATGTCATCCAATCACAATGTTTGAATACGGCACATCACTGTAACGTGAGTTTCCCGGCAAACCCGCTCTATAACGCCATAGTGAGTGATGAGTGAGTGACACATTTTGTCCAACTCTAATAACTCCTGTACTGCTTCGCATCCACGAGACTGCTTCGCATCAACGAATTACAAACAAATCAAAATTTTAAATAGCTTACTTGTAAATAAGAAATGGAGAGAAGACTTCTTTTGGCGCGAACTCCTCGATCTCTTTCGTTGGTCGTCCTTGGCCATCAGGATATGGAACTACCTAAAAATCAAGAAATTGTCTCGTATAAATCACATTATTTTCTTATAATGTATAAGAGTATGAGAGTCTAGGAGTCTGAAGTCCTTAGTTTTCTATGACACGAGCTAAGTGCCATGCTAGTATGGTATATCACACTTATTCAGTTAGTGCCTAGGACTAAGCAATTGACTCACTTGTTGGAGCTCGGAAGTCAAGCAGTACGGTGGTGAATCTCCTGGCGGTGATATATCCAGCTTCAACGTACCTGAAACAATGACGGTATTCAATTAATATAAATATTAATATCTATATATACGAGTTAAAAAACATTAGTATAATACTGTATGATCATTCTCTACAAACCTGGAATACACTTCAAACGTTTTAGAACAGACGAGGGTCTCTTGATATCCGCTAAGAACTTGTACAGGTCTTCATCCTTCAGTTTATCTGACTCCTAGACAAATGTAACAAATAGAAAACTGCGATGAAAAATGTGTTGTACTTACTCCAATCAAATTTTTAATTAAAAAAAAAAATTTAAGAAAATTTACTAGCAGAATTCAGTGTCCGTGATAAACTACAGCACGTGGCTCTGTTACTGGAAGACTCATTAATTCCTGTCAGCTGTATCTGTCCTGGTCTATGCCGTAGGATCCAGGGGTTCAAACTGTGCACGAAACTGTGCGGGACCGAAGCACATAGCCCTTCTTCCGATAAATTCCGATAAAATCTTCGGTCTTCTCGCACCCGGGGGGGGGGGGGGGGGGGGGGGGGGGGGGG
>JAUUIK010157801.1:0-11782 GCA_032270385.1 Urticina crassicornis | reverse complement strand
GGGAGACAATGTTGCTCCGTGGGGGGTGCGCACCCCCCCTGGACCCGCCCCTGGTGTTGATATCGAGTTTTAGCCAATCAGCGAATCAGTGGAAAGTGTGGTTCCTCGATGCATCCATAAAACGACAACATCACGGACAACAACAGGGTAAAGGAAAGATTCAGCAATCGACTCAGGTAAAAAAAAAAGATCCTCTGTAAGCAGGGAACATGCGTGACACAGATAACCCCCAACTACAGGGCGAGCGCACTGTGACGTAATCTACTGTTATGTAAAGTACCAACCAAAGATCGATTGGCTCGTAAAACAAAGCAAGGTGTAAAATCCATCGTTACTTTTGATTGGCCAATTAGAATTACAAAGACGATGTGTATAAACACTGCGCCCTATTATACCATGCCGAGCCCTGGCGGCACAGATACAGAGATAGTAAAAATAAGATTAACAGTTTAAAATGATGATGTAAAACACCACTTACATGTACCTGAGTCACTTCGCTTGGAGTATCGTCTACTTAGCGTTCTGGAAAGAATAAACATCACTGTAGTCACTAAAAGGTATGACACTTTGGACCCCTATCCCTTAAGGTCTGTCTCGTAATGCGAACCCTACCTTACGATCTTTGGCTCCGGTCTCACTTGAGTTCTACTCTCTTCTATTGCTTGATACTCAGTTTTCCCTCTAAAGAAAAAAAAATCATATTAATATAAACCTAAGAAAGTATGAAGAACAATTCTCACATCATAAAGCGTTATGAAACGTAAATATTTCTTCAGCTTTCTGATTGAGATCAAAATCATTCTATTAAAAGTGTTTTCGTACTTATATCTGTATTTAGAACCCATTCTGAATAGCCTTCTGTTGTTTGTTGGCTTCGGACAATGCGTCCTAAAGTAAATAAAAGTATAAGTTTCATAGAAGCACTTAGCCTCCATAGCAGTTCCCCCCGATCCCCTTGCCCCAGCCTCCCCTTTCCCCTTGCTATATACGCAGGCTAAGAAGAATTAAAAGAATTACTTACTTCAACATGTCGCCAGTATTCTTAGTGCTAACCACATTCATCATATACTATACTAAGTTAATAAAATGTAACCTAAAATAGGTAAGGCCCAGTTCAACGTCGAACTTTTCATGTACCAAATGCATTAATGCTTAATAATTTAATCGGTCCTCTTTGATCTAATTAGATTCGGCACGTAAAAAGGTCGACTGGACCTAAGAATATAGATGGTTTATTTAACCTGTAAAATGAATGGTACTCTACACATGTCTTCCACATGTTCTTAGTTGCTCTGTAGGTCTGCATTTGAAAGGCAATAACATTGTCCTTCCATTCGTTCTGGAAAAAACAACAAATATGTTATAAAATACAAGCAGGTGTTAAAAAAAGGCCAAAAGCAATTTAATATCAAGGGATGAAAGACAGAGACTTGAATATGGGAGAGAAGAAATTAAGTAACACACATGAAACTGTTGAAATAGGACCAAAACCCCCCAATACCAACACGAGGGGGTCTCTTCCCACACACATGACGTACTAGGGGTATACTAACCCAATCAGGACGAATTTGAATATAGAACCTTTTCCTTTTGAAGCAAACCTTGATAATTTTTGACCTGATGGATAAACAATCAAATATTATCAAAATAACGACTGTCCAATAGCGTGTGTCATGTATGAAATTGGTGTCGAAATATTGTTATGAGATATTAACAGCTTTCGATACCTGTTGCATATAGCATATATACTTTTCAATATTTTATCTTTTGAATGTTTGTGAAACTAGCATACGTAAATCTTATACACCATTATTGGTATTTGTTGGATTGGATTAAAGTTTCACGTATTGTATATGACATAACACCAGATAATTGCATTTTCACATCAACAAAAGAAGCTGTCCTAAGTTATGACAGTTTCAACTAATTTTGATTTTCCACAGGTGGATATCAAAGAAACAAAAAAATTTTGTCGAATTTATTGGCTTAAAGTGTGCATGATTGAGCTCACACAATTCTAAACCAATCAGCACACAGGACAATCTATTTTTACCTATGGAATTATACCAAATATGGACATAAATACCAATTTACTCACCATGGAAAAAAATTGATTTTACATTTATTATGATAAACAGTGAGCCCAAGGGCTGAAACACCAATGTATAGATCCGTACCCTGGTTATCCTAGAATAATAATAAGAAATAGATATTAATACTTTATTATAATGCTATTTTAAGTGAAAGAAATAGCAGTTGATATTTGATATTCCTTTTCCCACAAGACATTTTAAAGAACATAAAAGAGTGTTACAAACCTGTGCACAATGAAGGTTTACACCATAAAGGTCAAGGTTCTTTGCTACTTCAAGGAAATTGAATTCAGCATCAGCTGGAGTTTGTCCTCTGAAAAAAAAAACACACACACACAAAATTCTTTTACAAAATATAGAAAAATGTACAGATGCTAGAGTGATTTGAGTTCTTTATAAGAATTGTACAAATTCTATCTATATCATAAATAAATCATGTTAAGGTTTGCTGTGTGACAATTTCCCAATCTGTAAAATAACCACAAACAACAAAGAGTAGTAAAACTGTTTAATGAAGATCTCCATAAACCCAAGCTTACAACAACAGCAACAACCGATTATGGTCAAAACCACTTGACATGTACACACTGGCATAGTCTGGTCTATGTGAAACAGTTCATTTATGTGTACAAGCTAACAAAACTGTGTATATACATTCTGTGATAAATGACTATACAAGAAATTGAACACATTATATGTACAAAATTATGGGATAAATATAAGAAAAAAAAGGAATGGACCACAACTTACATGTGATGCTTATGGAATTCACAAGCTCGTTCTTCAAAGTCGTCAGTCTGAAAATTAAAAAAAAAAACTTATTATCAAGAACTACATCTGGAATGATAGACAGTCTGGAAAAATTAATGTTGTGGTTTTCTTACTTCCTACAAATTTAAGCTATAGTTGAAAAATATTTCTTGATGGTTCCTTATCTGATTGCATTGTAAAATGACACCTTCGTACTTTGTGAAACACTGACAGCTTAATTAGGTCCTATGATGAGATAGTTGTTGTAAGTCAGATTCATTGGCCCTCTGTAACTGAGTTAATGACCAGAAGTCTGGCGCACTATAGTATCAGACGCAACCAATAACTACTTATATCACCATCAACTTCATATTCTGTAATCAAGAATGTAATCAGAACTTTTGATAGGATGAAGATATTGTTACCTGTTCTGGAATGAATCTAAACTCCCCCACGTAGCCATCAAGATGAAGCTTTGGATCATAATCACCAAGCTCAGCTGCAATAGTAAGAGTTGATCAACATAATGTCTTTTTTCTTCAGAATATGCAATCATAAATCAGACCATTAATATACTGTAGCAATCAGTATAATATGACGTTTATATAGGCTAACTAGAATTCCTTAGGTATAACTAGAATGTCATGAATTCTTCAGATATGTAATCGTAAAGCAGCCCATTAATATACTCTATGTAGCAGACAGTGTGATGTGATATATATATATTCCAAAAAATCTAGTTAGCCTATATATATATACATTTTTATATAGCCTTATATACGTATAACTAGAATACCATGAATGAATCAATTCAATAAACATGGGCATTACTAATTGCACAAATAAAAATATAATAAGACAATTGATATTTTTGTTTTCTTGTTTCTTTGCATCTAGTAATGCTCAAGTCTATTGCTTAACAACTCTAACGATACTGATCTAAATGTAGGTACAATCAGTTTGACAAAGAAACAATATTCCAGAAGTCTTTTGTTCTATATTCATTTGTCATTTTTTTTTAGGTTTTCTAACATTTTTGAGGGGCTCAGGTACACATAACTAATAACTGGTGCATATTATAATTAATCATAAATTTAATATTTAGCCTTGCACACTTTGCAATACAAATAGAGTGATTACAATAAACCTGTACAACAATCATTAATAAAATTAATATTAATAAAAATTATTAATTTTTGTTTCTTTGAATCTAATAGATACCGTACTGATTATTAGATTTTGCTTCATAGGTTTATTGCCATGACTCTACCATGTTCCTGCACTCACAGCTGATAAATACATGTGTGCATATTCCTTGTATTTTCTAATGCAGAATGGAATATTAGTCACCATCTCCACTTTTGAAACAACTATATATACCGGTATACTGTCATACATGTTTCATTATACCTTGAAGTACATAAGAAGCCAATTCTGCAGCTGTATCATAAAAACATGGTAATCTGGAATTAAATACATCTTTTATCAGTGAATAATGCATTATAATCAAGGATCTGTAAATTAAGTCATAACATGATAAGAATCAAACCCACATCAGGCCACCATAATATGTACACCTTGAATCACAAATTTATTTATGTGCATGTACAGGAATAAAAAACACAATTACAAGGTGGAAATAACTTGCTTTAATAATATGGCTGACCTTACACAGATTAATGTGTAATTCTACAATAATAAATTTTTATTTTAAGATAGACCTTTTTGGAAAATGGTCGCTATTGATTTTTCTAACCAACATTATGAATTAAAATTTAAAAAATCAGTATTTTTGGAAAGTTTGAATGTCATAGCGACTTTTGCTGTTAAGATATCACAGATTGAAATTACTGACTTGTGAGTGAGATTTGACAATAGTGGAGCAGTCGATCTCTGCAGCCTATCATTTAAAATGGCAATTACTTCAAAAGGAATAACTATCCCATATTCAAACTTATACACATTACATTTTTTAACATCTTCCTTTGCGTGAAATAATTTATTCTCCTTGAAATACTAGATTTCATAAAAACAGACATTTTTCAAAAAGGTCTATTGCAAAATAATATTTGTAGTTTGGTAAGAATGGGCATTGTGTCCTGGGTTTGATCCCCAGCCTCCATAAAAATCAACATTTCTAAATTCCAACTTGATCTCTGAAGGCCTCAGGAATTAAACCAGCTAAAAATATGGCTAGCGGGTATATTACCTTCTAAATTAAAGCCTTTCATTGTTTTAAAAATATAATAATTTAGTGCCATTTTTATCAAGCACTTTACCTTCCAGTAAGTATGTCTCTTTTGATTTGTTGATAAAAATAATATCTGAAAGAAAAAAATATTAAAGATATGAAAGATGCAAGTTCCTGATAGGATGCCATATTCTTTTTTTTAACTAGCTAGATAGAATATATTTTTCTACCTCAAACTATAAAATGAAATCTCATTAGGATTCAATATAATTATATTCAAAAGCTTAAATTTACCACAGGTAAAAAAAAAGATATATATTTGTGACATTTTTGTTCATGTTCGCATTTTAACGAGTTGTGTAGCTCCTAGATTCTTTTAAGAGAGGACTAAAGACTTATTTTTTTAACTTATAGACTATATACAAACATATCTAAGTTTTTTAGAGTTAGATTTTTTAATTATATAGGGAGTTTATTTTTTTTTATTTTTAGTTTTTATTATTATTCTTATTATTTCCTTTTCCTTTTCTATTTTTTTGCGATTGTAAGGGCATCGAGACCCAGTTGTGATGCCTTATAGAACTGTTTTTATTATTATTATTATTATAATGTAAAAGCCATTTTGAGTTGAGCAGAATGGGATTATACACAAAGCTAGGTTGATTAACTATTCTTTGGGATTTAATAGTTCACACCTCAAAACAACTTTGTGTTTCTTACCAGTCTTCTTCCAGTGAGAATTTGAGAATAGTTTTCATAACTCATGAATGGTCCAAATATCACAGCACTTGCACTTAACGAGTACCCACAATACTCTAGTGGATTGGGTATCTTGGGTAATACACTTTGGTCGACGTCAAAAGCAGTGCTGATTATTTTCATAGCTAAAACCATTTGAGTCCCTGGAATATGAGAAAATTGACTTTTTATTATCATTCCCAAGAAAACCTATTTAAGTATTTGGTCAAGTTTTAAATACAGTGGTACAAAGAAATTGAATAAGGTAAAAGTACAGTTCATAGGAAACACTGATTTCTAGAACAACAAGTCACCAACCTCTCACTTTATGCCATGAGTCGGGAGCAGCAATAAATAACTCACTGAAAAAGTTTAATTTTAAATAAATTTGAGGAGCAAAATAAGGGTCATGAGACTTAATATCTCAGAAGATCTAACCCAATTGGATTGAAAGAGCAATGAAGTATAATGTATTCAAAGAACGAGACAATACAGTGTATTGTTTTGAACATCCAATTGGGTTAGATCTTCTGAAGATGTTAAGTCCAATTGCAAAATGAAAGTAATTATAAGATGTAAGTATTGTTTAATTTTTTAACTAAGTATTGTATTAGGTTGATACATAAAGCAATGGGTATGTATACCAAACACAAAGCATTTAATCACAGGGTGCCCAGGTACATAATTAATAGACCTTGTAGTTTCCTAGTTAATATTAAACTTATTTAGACACATATGACAGTCATACTGGGAACCCAACAATGGTACCCCACAAGACACATGATCACTGGGTATCCCACAAGACACATGATCACTGGGTACCCCACAAGACACATGATCACTGGATACCCCACAAGACACATGATCACTGGGTACCCCACAAGACACATGATCACTGGGTACCCCACAAGACACATGATCACTGGATACCCCACAAGACACATGATCACTGGGTACCCCACAAGACACATGATCACTGGGCACCCAACAAGACACATAATCACTGGGTACCCAACAAGACACATAATCACTGGGTACCCCACAAGACACATGATCACTGGGTACCCAACAAGACACATAATCACTGGGTACCCCACAAGACATAATTATGATCACTGGGTACCCCACAAGACACATGATCACTGGGTACCCCACAAGACACATGATCACTGGGTACCCAACAAGACACATAATCACTGGGTACCCCACAAGGCATAATTATGATCACTGGGTACCCCACAAGACACATGATCACTGAGTACCTCAGGTCCATACTGATACACCCTAACAATTCACTTACCATGTTAATATATAAACAAGACACATCCCAGCCATAAGTGGTCCTCTATAACCCTTAGGAGCATAAAGGAAAGGGTACCCAACAAGACACATGATCACTGGGTACCCCACATACTGGTTCATGAATATATACATTGCTCCACAGCCAGTTACCAAGGAAACCAAGTGCACAAGCCATCTCGGTACAGGTAAGATCGATACAATCCTAACAGCAAGACATAGAGCTAACAAGGGACCTACGATCTGTCCTGTTTGTGTCGTAGTTGGCCAAAAGCATTGATTGAAAGTATGTAAGAAGCCAAATCGCCCGATGGTCATGTCTTGTTGGTCGTAGTATTTACTATACAAATCTGGGTCCAAATCTTCGTGCATAAGTTCGTTCTCAAAATCTGCAAGATTAAAGTCTTCCATAATGGCAAATAATACGGGTTAAAGGGATTTTCTAGTTCAGTATAATAAGCCCTTGTTCGATTCCGGTTGTTTTACGCCTCGTCTCGTGGAAAATATTCCAAAAATTGAAAATCAAAACAACGCGGTGATTCATCTTTAATCATGCGCAGTTGATTTACTCTTTTGGGTACCCTGTGGTGAAAGTGGAAGAAAGTTTTGTTGTCCCATTTATTTCTTCTCCCATCCCTTTTCCTCCCAAAAAATTTCAAATATGTTTGTTCTATTTAAACGCCTCTCACCACTGTTGCCAAGGTTTGATTCGCGGACTCGGCGTCACTTTTGTCTCCCTATGACTTCCAGGGCAGACATAGGAAGAAACCCGTTATTTTTTTTACTTTGTGTGACGGGGTTTGAAATCACTCTGTAGGCGAGTATATATACCTAGAAAATATAAATAAAATGTTGTATATCCGCGATAAACCACGAAGTATTGCATAAACGAAGGTATGACGGGAACTGGGAGAGTTTTACATGGCATATGAAATATATATATATATATATATATTTCAGTCTGTTTTTAAAAAGCATTGAAACAATACAGATCACTTTACTTAGAGGTACTCACTGACCTAATGTTATTTGCTGGATCTATTTTGTTCGAGTAACAAAACTTCCGCTGGACACCTACGGCGACGCACTCTTCATTCTTTGCGCGAATTCACCATTTGTCCATTCAAATGTGTTTATGAGACTAGCTGGGTTCCATAAAGTGCTTTTTAATTATTTAAAAACCAAAATTATCAAGCACTACAACGGCGGGAAGCTAACTAGGAGCCAAGAAAGGCGTCTAAAAGCTCCAGGGACACAGATCTATCATTGCTTTTGAAAATGAGCTGATTTTAGAGAAGGGAATGTCACTGAACAAAAATCAAATTAAATAAAATAAAATTAAATAAAATTTTAATGTACAAACGAAATTCCACATTGATCCCTTCAAATTAATCTGAGCTTGCAGCGCTATTTTTCAATCGGCGAAAAAACTATGTATATTTTTGACAGTCTCAGTCATGCGCAGTTGCTCGTGCCGTATATCAAAATGAACCCCGTAGATTTGGAATTTTTAAATCCGCGGCGTACGTTGTTAATTTAAATTAAAAAAAGGGATGACTTAAAACAAAGAGTGGTTCAGTTGATTGCCTAATAAAAGCAATACAAAAAACGATTGACGTGAACTGGAAGGAGGTAAATTGAAGCTGCATAAGAAGTCTTTTATAAAGAGGACTTCTATAGCCATACTTCTGGGCAATTGACATCTTCTAGAGGTCGTAATATATCGATAAGTAATGGGCTGACCACAAGCGATATTATTGTATTTAAAATACGATATTTGCCTCATTTAACTTTGTCGTCATTTAATTTGTCCATTGGCATAAAGTATTTGTCTTGTAGACCCACAGCAAACAAAGGGTGCTTTTCTTTTCCAGTAATTAAACTATGCCTAAAGTGACATTTAACCGGCTCGATCAGATTGTAATAACCGGGGCTTGTACGAATAGGGTAAGGGCTATTGTTTACTTTATGGGTTTTCTAGAACCACTAGAGCTTACAAATGCCACAATCAAACATCATGTCAACCAGATAACACCTTTATAGAAAATGTATTCATGTTGAATTCTCGTTGACTAGGGGCCAACGAATAGTGGAAACAGCCGCTCTTACGTTCAGCACAACCGACAGAATCTCGAACTCAACAGCAACACACAGAAAAACGAAGAAAAATCTGAAATCTAAAAAAACATGTATATCCCAGGTGCTTCGGTCAACGTAAGTAACAATTCCGTCGTCACTTGTCCAGGTTACCGACAAACCCTTGCCCTGCAGATTAGTAAAACTGGTCTTTATGGATTAATAATATCCATGTCGTTGATTGGGAATACAATCGTTATCCTCACGGTGTACAAAAACCAGCATATGAGAAGTGTGACCAACTTATTCATCTCTAACCTGGCCGCCAGCGATTTGCTGATTACTTTTCTTGGTATGCCTAACATGATTACACAGACTTATCTCTTTGATAAATGGATTTTCGGCGAGGCTGTTTGCAAGCTCGTTGTTTTTCTACAAAGCGTCTCCGTCGCTAGCTCAGTTTTGACGTTATTGGTGATAACTAAGGACCGCTTTATGGCGATTATCTTTCCCTTTCATCCCCCGATGGAGTTCAACACAGCAAGAATCATCCTTGGAGTCATTTGGGTTGTTTCCCTTGGAGTGATGGCCCCTTTAATCTACGCAATGCGAGTTGAAACAGGTAATCTTGGCTACGAGATTTGCATAGAAGACTGGGCGCCCGCTTTTGACCGCATGAATGCTCCGAAAAACTACACTGTCATTCTGTTCGTAACTCTCTACCTAACACCCCTAGTTACAATGGCAGCCTTGTACTCAATAATCGCGAGGAAGCTCTGGAGAAGAAAACAAGTCGGGGAGCAAGTCACTGATGTTGACCCAGCTCAAACATCGCGCCAGAAAGTAATCAAGATGCTTATAACGGTTGTTGTTTTATTCGCAGCGTGTTGGCTTCCTCTCTACGTTTATCAGTTTATTGGCTTCTTTGCACTTCAAAGGTTTCCCTGCTTTGATTACAATTACATCTTTTATTTCACATCACTGTTTTTGAGCCATGCCAACTCTGCGATTAATCCTTTTCTCTACGCGCTGTTTAATCGTAATTACCGCCAAGGCTTCCGTGTGGCTTGTCAGTGCTTCTCAAGGCGAAAGGAACGAAGAGACAGAAGAAGTATCCACTTTAATACTGTCGTCATAAGGAACGACAATAATGTACCTCAAGAAGGTGTCAAACACACTCAAAAGGCTTGCGCTATTAGCAGAAGTGGGCATAGGTTTCTGAGACTTGGCCACACCGGGAAGTTCTCTCCAAATCAAGCGAACAATAAATATGGCAAAGAAACTAGCAAAACAGATCAGGGAATCACTGGTATTTCCTTCGCGCCGAAAATGTCAGACTCGGATTCTTGTAGTGGTAGTAGCGGTAGTGTCATAATGCAGTTTTCTAATCTTTGCTATGATAACGAAATGGATGAGCTATAGTGATCTCTACACTGTGACATTCATATTTTTGAGCCATTCGAGGCATCATACAACTGTATATATATCTCAGGAAGGACAAAAAAAAACATTTCCCATACCTTTACTAAGACAAACGCGACGGATGAGCTGCAGTAAATATCAAAAATATTTACAATAGAATATGGCAATGAAATGGGAAAATTCGGGAAAATTCATAAACATTTATTGAAGGAACTGACCTTTCTACTTTAACGCTGGAAAACATATGAATAATTATTAAAATCGCAGAAACTTTGATATAGTAACGAGGCGAATAAGACGAGGCAAATATTGTAAATTCATATGGAAGATTCATGAGAATTTAAGGGGTTAAGTTGTCAGTATTGTAAATGAGAAATAGAATCAATTAGAGAACCTGCCAAAGGGCTCCATGTGATTACATAGATACTTTCTTTCATCAATTTTCGACCTACTTTGATTTGAACGCTCTAGAAATTTGATTAAAATTTAAAAGAAAATTTGGTTAAATGGAAATCAAATATTCTAAACGTTCGTATTGTGGTAGAGGGAGCGCCAAACAACGACTTTGTGACTTGAGGTATTTTATTTACAACTTAGTTGTCATTCGATAGAAATCTCCCAATTAAAAAAAAGCCCTTATCAATCGTAGTCTTTCCCCCGTTTTCATTTTAGTTGAAAAAACAATCACCATGATACGCAGCATGTATGTAACCAAAAGGTCTTGAGTTAAGATCAAATGTACTGAATCGGAAAGATGAAGACATGAATTTCTATATAGTTTCCGGCTATTTTTAGGAAGTGCTTTTAGCGTAGAAGCGTCAAAATTGTCAAATAATTGTAAACACTATTATTATCATTGTAACGATATGACTGTTTAGTGGAGTGCTGGTTATTGTGTATAAAAGCAATAGTGCATGTGAATATTAACTTAAAGTGGAAAATAAAGACCAAAGTCCATTGATCCGACATGACTATTTAGAATCCTAATGGAGCACTTATCGCCCTCTCTAAACACAAAGATTCTAGTCAATCTACACTGAATTCAAACAGAACAAGATGCACGCAATCTTTATTTATAAGTAACGAGAGTTTTCAAGAAGATAGCGCCTACTAAAGTGAAGCGATTACTTTTAGAGAAGTGGTGTACTTGTGCACGAATACTACTAGAACACGAGTGCAATCTATCTAGTAGATTCTAGTCTCTTGAAAGACT
>JAUUIK010157690.1:0-11787 GCA_032270385.1 Urticina crassicornis | reverse complement strand
TTACTTAGACCAGAATGGAGAGGGACAGTGCATTGACCTCCCTGTCAAAATCAGGTCAATTCTTAGCTGGACCCCAGCCCATTATATATGTCAGGATGACACGCTAAAACCATTGGAGAAGTTAAGCATTACTGTGGTTAAGAGACCATGTAATATATATAATTTATTCCTACAATAGTTTTTATATATTAAATTTACTTTGTTCCTGTTCTGTAAGTAGGTAAATTGCACTAGGTCCATGGGTGAATTTATTTACAAAATATAATCTACATGTAGCTAGCTTTCAGAAATATTTTCGAGAACATTTGTGAATAATTTTCGTAGTTTTTCAATATTTCTGAGCCTTGTTGCAATGCCCATAGTCTTGAGAGATTCTTTGATTTGTGATGGTGACATGCTATTGACATCAACACTATTTGTGTCCCTAGTGTTGTCACATGGCACTGGTGTTAGTTGTTTCCTTGCTCTCTTCTCTTTGATTTCTGTATTCCAGTATACAGCATTTCTTTTTTGGTACACTCTTGGTGTACGTTCACAGTCACTAAGGTTTTCCATTCGCTTAGATACCAAAATAACATCTGTTGCAACATCCCACTTATTGGATTTAAACAGATTTATACTTCTGCAATCATCATTGTTCTTTTCGACCCCTAAAAAGTTTATGTTTTAATATTATTATTATTGGTTGTGGGTAAACACATATATTAAAATTATTTTAGATATACATACCTTGCCCTGTGAATTTCTTGATTCCATTTTCTTTCCGCAAAAAGCGTGGAACATGATACACCATTGCATGCATGTATGGTGTGACTCTAGCTTTGATATATCCCGGGCATTCCCCACCAAGTGACGTAAATATTGATATCCACTTCTTGGCCTTAAACAAAATGGAGAATATTATATTTTACCTACTTCAATCCAACATTTAAGCACATTGTTACAGATTATTATCTTGCTATAAATATTATTTTAATTAATTACAATTTATTTAACCCGATTTACCTTTTTAAAAAAGTTCAGAATATGATCATTGGTTGGGTTTGTTTCATGAAGCATTGTGTAAAGCTCATGAAAGTCCTGTAATATAACATTGAAAAAAAAAATATATATAAGTTATACCATGTGATGTTTTATTGTTATACACAGTTTCAATGCATAATACATAATATTGCATATTTAGAGAATATTCACCTTCCAAATTTGTATTATAGTATGGCAATGTTTTTGGTTCACTACTCGTTCTAGCTTCAATGGCAATTCTTTCAAAAGAAGTTTTTGTCTGATCCCATCAAACTTGTGAAATTAAACACACCACTGCCTTTCCCATCAGCATGTTTCTTTTCCCATAAGCTGAAACAAACCCCACAGCTGCTGATTGCATTTTTTAAGGCATGTGCATGTTTGGTATTTCTCATGCTGGGGGGGCTTGTTCAGATTATCCTTCTGATCCCATGTCATAACTTCATTCAGCAGGTTCTTAGTTACTACATATGTGATAATTGGGGTAATACTGGTAAATATAATATATAGTGTCAAAAAGGTTGGCTATACCAACTATAACTACATGTACATATTGCAACTACAAACTTGTGTTATAGTTAGAAATCAAGAAATTCAGGCAATATTAATTTAATGTAGTCAAGGGGGTGCATACAAAAGAGCAAACATAATTTTAAAGGTATGAACTGTATTTAATACAATGTACACATTCCCCAAGAAAGATAAATACAATTATTTTTTGTTTACCTTTCTGATGAAGAGTGTTACTGTCAGAGTTGAGGGTTGTGTCTGCTATTGGTGAAGGCGTATTCTTGTCGTTGTAATACCCATAGTCAAAGTTTCTTATCCTGAAGTTGAGGTCATCCAATTTTAAGTACTTCACTTCCCGAATCAAATACTTTAACAGCTCCTTGCATTCATATTACAAGCATCCCTCCAAAACGTCATGCATGGCATCACCAGGCAACCCCCCAATAACATGGAAATACCGTGATTGGCACAAGGCAGAAACAAATTTGACACCATAGGTGGATGATAAGGATGGATCATCTTCAACCTCATCACATTGAGCATCATGATTTTGAGCTGTTCTAAGAACGAATTGGCTCTCATCAAACTACAAACATAAAAGATAAAGAAAAACAGTTACCGGTACATTGTACATGTATATTGCATGTAAATATGCCTATCCCTATAATTAAATAATGGCATATTATTTGGTAGTGTATGGTCAAATGGTCAAACACTTTAGCCTAACAAATGAAGCAGTTTATTTTATAAACATATTCTAAAGCTCAGACAAAACTGGTGCAGATCCAAGTGTGCTTAAGGGCCATTGGAAACACACAGTATAAAGTACAAATACTACATGTAAATCCATGATTAGATGAATAAGATGAATAAATTTTGATTTGGAACACCATATCAGAAATAATATTGTTTGAACCCTCCAAGTAAGAACCTTTTAGAACTGTTTAGCCTAATTTCTCACTACACATCTAATATACAAGAACCAGTTTAGCCTACCACAAAAAATCACTGGTTCTTTTATGTTGGTTTTTAATGTATTATATCCATGAGATAGTACTAGTAGTTATATTTACCGGTAGTACCAAAAATACTAATATAGCACCAGCGAAACAATGGGAAACAAAATGACTAGTAAAATTTAGTGCTATTAATTTAGTGCTATATTAATAGTTATTAACATCAATATACGTGGCCAAATGACAAACTGCCCTCGTAAAAACTCTCAAGCTAGCGGGGCGATAACGAACCAAGCAGGCTGCAAACAAATTTACCGCCCTGCTTCTGATTTTTTTAAAATTATTTGGCCTTGTATATTGATATTAATGTTAATAACATGATTTTTGGAGGGAATATTGTTTATTTGTGTCCCTTGTAGTGTCATTTGCACCCTCGTAGTGCAAATGACACTACGCGGGCCACAAATAAACATTATTGTCCTATTATTGTGCTATTTCAAGGTTATAATGCTTGCACTCTTGGTTTGAATTCATTTAAATACATTCAGTTTATTTAATAGTTTGATAATTAAATGCATGAATATAGAGAGTTTATTGTCTCTTACCTTAGTTTTGACATCATTTGTATCACCCATGCACTCTCTGCATTTCTTATTTGAACCAGACCCAACTTTAAATCCTCCAATCTCCTGTGAGGCAAGATTATCACCTGATACAAATGCTATTGTCCCGGCAAAGGACCTTCTTTCTCCATTTATCAGGAATTGATAGCCACCATCCTTCTCAAGCTCTGCAACCTCCCCCATTATTGGCTCCAAAATAGCATTAACACCATACTTAGAAATAAATGTTCTTTTGACTAAAATTGCAAGCTGGATTGCTTTTAACTGTGAGCGATGAATTGGTCTGATGTTGCCAAGTGTATAATAAAAGACACCTGAAAGTAAAGCAGTGAGCATACCAATAAATAATAATATATTAAATAAAATAAATATATTGTTACAGAAATTTAACTACCTGAATTACTCTATTTTAGAATATCATAAAGTATGATGTACACTAAATTAGAGCTTCATTCAGGCAGTTTACATTTTATAATCACAAATGTTGTCAAATACCTTGCTTGTGTTTCTTTGTTTTGCTTCCAAGTGGATTAACTACTTCAACATCATCATAATACATTAATATTTGCAAAGCCAATGGGTCTCTTGAAAACAGTGGATGATTTCTGAAATCCTCACTGTCACAGAAGTCATAGATTTTTCCATTTGCTTGTCTGTTATGATGGGGATGTTCCACCTGAAATTCAAAAATATGTTTATAATGCATGATAATATCATACTTGTCCGTTGTTCATACATGTACATGTAGTTGCATTTATACTGTTTAATTTCGACATACATACATACAACTTTATTTGTTAATGCAGGTTATAATAAGGCAGCCAAAGGCTGAGGTGGACCTGCCTAATAAATAAATACATATAAAATCTAATAAAGACTATCAATATAAATTACAAAATATTAGGAAATAAATAAAAATATAAAGTTACAAATACTAAGGAATACTAAAAATTAAGAATACTTAAATTAAAAATAGCAAAAGTCAGTGTTCTTGTTGGTTATCAAACACGACTCTTTGTTAAAATTCATTATCTCTAAAAGTTCTCTGTTTTTCTTTATATTTTGCTTAAAAGTTCCATAATTATAGAGTTCTTTATGATATTTTGGTAATATATTTCATGCAGTGGAACCTCTATAGCTATTTATTCCAAACAATTATTTGTTATATGTTAACTAACAACTGCCTGTATTCAAATAAAACAATAAATATCCACCATACAACGTACCTCGAACAGGATACTGGAATCATTCAACATCTGTTCAATATTTTCGAGCATCGGTATAATAACCATTTCATCATGATACGCCTTTCTCCTTAGTCGTACACCTGTCCTCTGCTGGACATAGTTACGTCCCAAAGTATAACATTGTGGTTCCTACATGTATATCCAGAACATAAACTTTAAGACTTTACAAGCTACATGTTGGTACACATGTTTTTAAAAATGTGCTTACTGGTTTCTACATTTGTACATGCACTTGTTTACATGTATGCAGTTACCGGTAGTCCTTAACACTAAATGACTACAAACTGTACCATGTTTGATCACTATGGCAACACAACAATCACCTGGTTCTCTTTGTTGACCTCCATGTTTGTATTCTCTTGATTATTGCAAAGCAAACATTTTGCTAAGTTCCCATCCCAATATTATTGATTGATTCTTATTTACAGTAAGTAAATTTTCAGTCTTTCATTCATAAATAAATTAGATTTTTTGGCCCAAATGGTGTAAGCTTACTGTGAAAATAATGATACCTACCACAAGCCCAAAGTTCTCTCTATAAAAGTTCAATTGTTGATGTTTTCCTTGAAGGCCAGAAAAGGGCCTGTTTGATGGGTGGTAGTCATCTTTTAACAGATCTTGCAATCCCGGTACGTCATCACAATTAAATCCAGCGGTATTCAATTTCTTTTCAACCTCCTTCCTAAAGATTTCTATGGAACTTTTTACAATGTGTGTTGTATCTGCAACAATGGAATCTGTTGCTTTCTGGGTTAAATTGTGGACTTCCTTTGTTTTTAGAAGAAACAGCGCATTTTGTTTTAAATTTTTTTTTGACATGAAAACGGCATTTTAATGCGTTATTAGCTCAAGGCAGCACGGTACGGATTCAACGTGTTTTTTGGTCCGTCTCAATTTTTATTTATACCGCTGCTATCCGCTGACCCAATATCAAAGTGAGCCCAAGTCTAAACACAGGGCGCCCAAGCAATTTTTCGTTATATTTGATCCAGAATTCACTTAACGTACGTGATCTTGAATATTTAATGAAAATTGTGCTTGACAAGAAAAATACAATTAAAATATAGCATATTTTACAAAATATTATCCCACTTTTTAATCCCCTGAGCATGCGCTTAGAGCAGTAGTAGCGCGGAACTCTTGATGCTAGGTTGTTACCCAGACTCCACTTGGTATGACCTTTTATGGAAAAATTTCCCATAAGTCCTTTGCACTATAAAATTGCTCACGTGCAACAGATTGGCGCCTATTTCGATTTAGTCCTTCGCTACATGCTTGTGTATTATCATCTTGAATAATGTGTTCGCTATCACAGTCTTCTTCGACGGAAGATGTTCTTGAGTGGTTAAAAGAGCGAGATTTCAACGACTCAATAGTGGCTAAGTTTGAAGGTGAGAAATCCGCGGAATTACTTCGAGAAGCCGTTTGTTAAACTGACGTTCGCCTAAGTTGTCCGGCCTTGTCGATCGAACGTGTCGTTGACTTTTTTGCTCTCTTCTTTAGATGAGGAGATTGATGGTGTAGAGTTCTACCAACTGGAAGTATGGATGGTAGAAAACCTTATAAAAGGACTGAAAAACCAAAGGAAATTCAGAATGTTATGGTCCCAAGAGACTGGATTGGTAAGTGAAGTTATAAGCTTAGTATCATTTGACTACGGTTTTCAAATAATATAAGCACAACAGTCGTTTTCTTAACGTATAATCTACATATAGGACTATTTACTAATATTTTTGATGTACGGATTGCAAGGATTAGTTCGGATAACATTAGGGACCTTAAGCAACTCAAAATCTAGAACGGGGACGTGAGACTCGAGGTTTCAGAACTGTACATAATGATTCCATTGTAATCACGACATTTCCGCACTGCGGGGGATTCAGTTTTGCAAAGTGTGAACTATTGTCTACTTTGACTAATGAAAATCGTAATTTTGCCTTAGATTTTTGACCAGCGCGGTAAACCAGTCATAAGTAATCCAACAAGCGAAGCTGTGCAAGAACATTCCACACCATCAAGCTCTGCATTGAATGCCAGTGGTGAACCAAGGCTACCAACTCTACAACCAACAGGATTTTCACCCATACCTACATGTAGTTCTACACCTTCAGATACATTGAATGATGATAGCGAAAAGGAGGTAAGTCATTATTGTTTTAAATACCAGTAGCAAATCATTACAAATAAAAAGGAACAATATTAGTAACTCGGTTTGTGTTATCTGCCTTAGCCTTCTGCTTCGGCAGATAATAATAATGCTTTATTTATAAAGCGCACTTTCCAAAGTGCCCAAATGCGCTGTACAATGTATAACACAAACCTCGTCCTTGATAAGTATCGCTATCATTGCGAAAAACTGAATCCAATAATTATTTTATTATACAATTTACATAAGAGAAAAGTAAACAACGATTCATCCGAAATGCTTGTAAACCTTGCCATTTAGAAAAACTTTCAAAAAATGAATTGTCTGTAGGTGTGACGTCAGTGAAGTAACGACAAATGACATGCGAATTAGGTGAGTGTTTGTAGCCAATCAGAAATGAGATAGTATGTTAATTGTATAATAATACAAATTATATACACGCTGTACATGTATATATAGCTATGGGTCCAATCAGAATTTGAACACTTTGTTTCTCTATTTCCTAATATTTTTCAAAATAAGGGCCATATTTTGCTTTAAGTATTTGCCTTTCTTGTGTTGGCAAGTCATTTGACTTGGGGTGGGGCTAGCGCCATCTGCACGTTTACAGTTAACGTAAATGGGGGTGTATGGTAACGTTAGATGCTTCATTGGTGATTGCAAGGCAATAATTGACTTGGAGTGGGGCTAGCGCCATCTGCATATTTACAGTTAACGTAAATGGGGGCTTATGGTAACGTTAGATGCTTCAATCATAGTTAAGTCTATTAACTATGATTTAATGGTGATTGCAAATGCCAACATGAGAATTCAAATACATAAAAACTTAATGATTATCGGAGAGTAATCTAAAAACTCTATTTTACTTTCTAGTCAATTGTGAATAAGCATAAATCTGGAAAGATTGCCAAACGTCACATGCGAAAACATAAACAGAAACTGAAGAAAAAACAACTTAAAGAAAAGGAGAGAAAAATCCAACTTGAGAGCATGGCAACTGCTCAGATAAAACACACAAAACTTTATAAGGATTGTAGTAAGACACAAGCTGCAGCTTGGAACTATTATAAGAAGTGTAAATCAATGCAGAAAAATTTAAAGGAACATAAGTTTAGAAACCTGAAAAAGATTAGAAAAGAACAACTTGAAAAAGTGATTGATGGCAATGGGAAAGAAGTTGTTTTGGGAGCTGGGAAGTTTGGAATTTGTAGATACATGAAGTTTAAAGTTGGAATCGATACAGTTGGGGTTGCTGTGAAAGAATATTTTCAAGAAACATGCAAAGATATAGCTGTTAGGGAAGCCTCATTACTACAGCAGTTCAATCACAAGTGTTTCCCTTTTTTTCTGGGATGTATGTTTGAGGGTCCTCCAGTTCTCGTGTTAGAACTATGTAATTATTTTGAAACACAATCAATAGTAATGACAGTTTCTGATGCTCTTAATTGCAAGAATAACTATTATGCTATCCAAGATGAGAAAATGTGGGTTTCTATTCTTGAAAGCTGTTGTGAAGGTTTTATTTATATGCATGAAGTGCACTGTATCCTTCATAATGATATTAAGTCTGACAATATTGTGTTGGCAAAAAGAGGTTGTGATGTTTTGCCTAAAATCATAGATTTCAACAAATCATTGCATATAAGTGAATGTAAGTGTAAGCATCTTTCTGTAGAAGAACAAGAAAGGTATAAAATATTCCATAGACATATAGCACCTGAAGTATACATGGGCTTGTCCCCACATTCTCAAGCAAGTGATGTTTACTCTTTTGGCTTTATGGTGGGCAAAATTGCTAAAAAGTTAGGTTCAAAAAAACTTTTTGAAATGTCAGAAATGTGTGTATTAAGTAATCCAAGGTACAGGATCACATTGCCAAAACTTTTGAAAATAATGAATACTGGAAACAATCAAATCTAAAGTATATATGTGAGGAGTGGAACCCAGTATAATAAATACATAAAGTTCATTTAAAATGTGTACAAGTTCCTTTTAAATGGGGTATTTGGTATTGATGATTGGGTCAATACAATGCATAATGGCTCATTTGTATCTCATCTGCATGCAGCCGTAATAACTGCTAATTCAGAGACGGCGGAGCGGTTTGAAAAGTGGGGGTGCTCTCAACTAAAAAAAATTTGTGTGCCGTCATTACTTGCGAAGATCATTTCATTGTTCAATAACGTATGCCCACAAAAAAGCCAGACTTCTCATACAAAATGTGTCTATAGAATTGTGTCCACTGAAATTTACAAATATTAATAAAAACTGTGCCGTCTAGACAGTTATTTTGCTTTTTGCTATAAGAGAAACTGAAAAAAGATGGAAGTAAGAAAGATTTTTTTTTTAATGCCCAAAAAGTGGGCACTGGCCACTATGGCTCCACCGCCCCTGGCTATTAGAATAAATAATCGTGTACAAATGAAAATGCATTTATATATATAGATTCAGTTACTTTGCACAAAGAATAACAGAAAAACCTTTAGGTGGTGTATTGTTTTGTAAGTTTTCAAAAAAATGATAAAATGAGTGTCACAGCTAACAGTTTTTCAAACGTTTTCATTATTTATTTGCTAGAGCCCTTCTAGTGCAAGTGGGTCTAAAAGGAAAGGCAGGGCACTAGAGAAAAATGTTCCACCTAATTGGACTGATTCTTTTCAAATTCCATCAAGGGTTTGTATTTTGATAAAATAATGTTAATATTATAGTCCCTAAATAACTGAAATTTGGTTAATGTTTGGTAATGTTCCATTATAAATTGTTGAGAGTAACAATAATAATTTTGTCTTAGTTTTCAGTCAATGTTGAAGCTGGTGTTCATTCAAAGAAGTTCAACAATAGTCAAAGAAATAAGTTTGTGAAGGATATTTGCACCCTCGTGGCATTAAACACAAGATATCCCACAGAGGCGGAGCGGGAGATAGTTGCCAAGAAAATTGTTACAGCCTATCCATTCCTTAAAGACAAGCAAATTTTAAAGTCGAGCACTGAATGGGTACTATAAATTAGTGTATACACTCTTTTTACAATATATCTGGCTTTTCCACTTTACGGTTATATATAATGTTTTCTTTATTAAATTATTGTATAAGGGCTCTTGGGAGCAGAAGATAAAGCACAGAATGAAAAGGTTGCAGAGGTCTCCCGCAAGAAGAAGTCTTTCTAAAAAAGTCTTGGGTTGTGATGAGACACCCACTTCATCCAAGAAGGGTAAAAAACCAAGTGAAGAGATGTGGTCTTCAATTCCAGAAATACCAGATGGAGAGACAGAAGAAAAGATGGAGGAAAAAGTTAAGCAACTGAAAAAAGTATGCAATAGCAGTAGACCAGACCAATCTGTTGTCCAGAGTCTGATGTTGAAAACATATCCTATAAGGAGAAAGGCAGTCCTGGAACAAACAGCAGACCTAAAGTCGCTGCTAATTCAATATCCTCCTTTTCAGAAATCGTCACATGTAAGTGCAAAAATATATTAAATAGTATGCAAGCTCTGATTAATTAGTCGATTAACCATGTTTCATTTATGCATGGAAAATGGAAATGACGTCACAACCCACAAAGTTGTTTCAAAGATTTCTGATTGGTTCTTGTGATGTATAAAGAAAATAGATTTTGGTCATTAAATTATTGAAGTTTTGTTTGCTTGCAAATTCTTTGTTTTGATTTAGAAGAAATGAAGTATGTTTTCACGTTTCCATGCACTTATGTGTTTGGAGTGATCTGCTCTCCAATTCTCCCAAGCACACCTCGGTTTTCATGAAAACACGGAAAACATACTTCATTTCTTGAGTATACTGGGATATCAAAATGCAAGTGCAGAAATTCAGAAGAACATTATCATGAGGATTTTTTTATTCCTGGTAAACTACTGTGCAATCACAATTTAGAGAAAATGTTTTAATTATAATTGATTTATTATTCAGATGAAGCTGGAAATGTGCAGAATCATGTGTGATGAAAGTGCTACAAGAGTAATGAAGGATAACCTTGCAGATACATGGTTACCAAAAGTCCTGCGGTACTGTAAACATTTAATTGTTGAAGCCACTACAGACCTCCTAAATAATATGGACTCTGCAATAACTTTGGGAGAAATAAGTGAAAAAGGTGAGGATACAATACACTTCTTGTATCTTGATGAAGCAAACAATGAGATATTTTGATGTGGGTTACTTATCATTCGCATGTTTTCTTTATTTAAGAATGCCAAGAAAGAGCTGCACTGTATCTGGTAGCAAATCGCTATTTAAAGAGAGGAGGAGGAAGAAAGGGCAGTTCAAGTGAAATGCTCCTGAAATTTGTGAAGGTAATAAGATTACAACATATTTGTATAAGGAGAAGAATTTGTATTTTGGAGTGTCAGGCGATGTACATGTAGCATCTAAATGATATTTGTTGTCAACACTAAACATTTCATTTCAATTTGTTTAATAGACCGAGGACGACATCCAAGAAGTGATTAAAGGCACAGTCACACCAATAATTATACTTGGGGGTGAAAACCTTTTTGAGCTAGATGTTATGTGTATTTCAGCAGAAAAGCAGATGATCTGCGATTTGTCAGTGGAGGGAAGGGTTGGGGAGGCAGTTGTGATGTTGTTGTGTGTTTATTTTATTTTTAATTATGACTACTCTATTCAAAAAAACTTGATGCTTTTTTTTCAAACGATTATGTTGCCATCCATCAATGTTGAATTACCAGTGTCTTTGACACAACTCTTTAAAGATCTCCAAGATTCTGAATAGGTCTGCAATACTGGGAATTTGAAACCAATCGGTTTATATTTTATTTATTAGGATTTTAGTGTTTCAATTGTATATGTCCATCTTTTGATATATAGAGTGATTTTTTTCTATGTCTTCCATATGTTATGAATTTATTTGCAACTGAGTGCTACAATAAACTTATTGTGAACATTATCCTGGTATTTCTTTTAACAGTTCCTATATAAGGCGTAATAGTTTGAATGATTAGCATCCTTTGAATCCAGGGTTGAAATCGCTCTTTGAGGAATCTAGACGACTCCTTGTTAGGTCAATTAGGTTACCCTTAAAAGGTTCAAAATGACCCTTTCCAGTGTCCAAATAATTACCCTTTGGAGGGTCAAAACGACTCCTTGTTAGGTCAATTAGGTTACCCTTAAAAGGTTCAAAATGACCCTTTCCAGTGTCCAAATAATTACACTTTGGAGGGTCAAAACGACTTTGTTAGGTCAATTAGGTTACCCTTAAAAGGTTCAAAATGACCCTTTCCAGTGTCCAAATAATTACCCTTTGGAGGG
>JAUUIK010157469.1:0-11793 GCA_032270385.1 Urticina crassicornis | reverse complement strand
GGTCTTGATGTATTGACCTCGCTATTGCTCGGTCAATACGACAAGACCTCGGTCTGAGATTTCCCTGTAATGACCTCACTCTATTATATTCATATTAATATGCAGTTCAAAAAGCCCTCCACTGTATGTAAAGTAAAGCGCATTGAGACTTAAAAAATAGGCTATATAAGAACTCTTATTATAATTACGCCCTTATGTTACTACCCCCGATTTCATTGCTATGTGCCTGTGGCAGACTATCATGTCTTGTAGTTTGCATTCGGAAAAATAAATACTGCACGTGCACATCGATTGATTGACTGTAGCTGAATGCAAACTATGAGACATGACAGTCTGGCGCATAGCAATAAAAGCAGTGGTAAGGGAACGGTCATTAATTACAGGGGGAGGGCTGGTGCATTTTACTTTTGAACAGCTTATTAACAGGTTAATATCGTAGAATCTTGACCGGTCCGAGATGCGATTTAACCAATCACTGGCAAATCGCTCGATTTGCTAGTGTCCAGGCTCCAAGATACACGGTCATATAATAATGCAGAAAAAAATTTGGCCCCGTAATATTTTACACAACACACACAAAAAGCCCCCAAACTTTCTGTGTGGAGTATTAAAATGGACATGTTTATCTCCAGTCACATGATCAGGCAAGCATTCAGTATGTTTTGCAATCAACGAAGAACAAGTTAAAATTAAAGAACGTTTCATTAATACACCTTTGGCCTTACAACTTTGCACAAAAAATTGTGGCCCTCCCCCCAAAGACTTGCACAAATTTTTCTGTCCCATCCTTTGAGTATGCATGAAAAATAATGACCCCTCCCCGATTTGCACCATAAATGGTAAGCACCCCAGAATAATTTATTTCAATTACCTTATCTCAAATTGTCTACATCATTCCCACAATATTTAGTACAAGATGGTTGTAGAAATTGCAGATTTTATTATTTTCTAATTCATGTGATGCAATGTGTTGGTAGTATAAATTTGAATCAATAAAACCCATTCAATACCCCTTTCATTTATTAAAGAAAAATCCTATTTACATGTAGACTTCTCTTCAGGTTGTACTAAAACTATTCCCCATAAATTAATGTCAATAAAACACTAAACAATATCTTGACATCTGACTGTTTACATGGTTGCGTCATTCAACTAAAATACATGTAGCTGTTCTGTTAGGATTCTTAGCTAATTTTCTTATAAGCCATGCAAGCCAGACCATTATCTTGGCTTTTCCGAGTTTAAAACATCGGAAGAAAAAGAATAATCTAATTGGTATTACAACAACATGCAATGGCCCAATATATAGATTTTTCTCTCTCCTAAAAAGTCTACAACATGCAACTCTAACTCTTGCCTAAAATGAAACTGATAATTTTAGTTAGTTAAATGAACCTACCATGCTAGTCATTTACGTAAGTTTACATTTAAGTAGCTAATACCCTTATTAGTCATAAAATATGGTGCTAAAAAATAAACAAAAATATTAGGCTTTATAAATTCTTCATAAAATAATTGTCAATTTCCCATGCCAAAATTTATTATATAATTTTTACGTATTCTTCCAGGACAAAGGTTTCTTTTTTAACCAAGGTTTTCGTTTGGCTCAGATTTGCCAAGACCCCTTGTGTGTATAATTTCCTGGATAGTTTACATGTCCGAATGGCCTGCAATACTGCACTTTGGTTTATTCATATTTACAAATCATACAATTTTTTTGTATCAAAATTGTTGTATTAAGAGTTGTGTCTTGAACAGTTAGGGAATATGTTTTTGTAACATTTGCTATCCGATGCAAATATATTAAAAACATAGACTTTGGATAAGGCATTGATCCAACAAATATTTCATGTGCTGAAAAATCTGCCTAATTATATTTTGTTTCAAGTGCATTTGGTGCTTGAAAAGTTCAACGTTTGAACCATACCTAAGTTTAATCATAAGAATTATAGAATATAAAAAATAAGAATTTCCCTCTCTAAGAGGGGCAGTCTATGGCTCTTTCTGATTTACCATTGCTTTGTTGAGGCAAGACTTCCTTAGAACATGCTTTGGATTTCTCATCTATTAAACCACAGTTCCTAATGTCTTTTGAGTCATTCTCTGCATTGTTTTTATCACAAATATTGATTTCCAAATTTTGCTTGAGTTTTGATGGGCTGTTTTCACAGGTTAAAAGTTCTTCACAGTTTACATGGCTTTCTGTTTGATCTTCCAAAGAATTTCCTTTGTTATTTTGATCATCATTTACTTCCTTTTCTTGAAGTACTGTAATACCATCTTCAAGACCATTATCTAAATTTGACTCTTCTAAATCTTCCTTTACATTACCAGAGTCATTTTGCTCCAAATTTTCAGCAACATAACTTTCATTGCCATTTAATTGTGATTTCAAATCATCTTCAATAGCAGCAGATTCATTGTCTTCAGCTTTTTGTTCTGAAACTTCAAAGTTTTGGGTTTCCTTTGCTTCATTTTTTTGTTCTTCCATATCATTGATAACGACAGAGCTCTCTGATTGTGTGTCAGACACACTGGTTTGGATTTCGTCGTTATTTGAAACACTGACATCTGGTGAAGAGAAGGTTGATGTCATCTCTTGTGATTTCAAATCATCTTCAGTAGCAGCAGCTTCATTGTCTTCAGCATATTTTTCTAAAACTTCAAAGTTTTGGGTTTCTTTTGCTTCATTTTTTTGTTCTTCCAAATCATTGATAACAACTAAGCTCTCTGATTGTGTGTCAGACACACTGTTTTGGATTTCGTCGTTATTTGAAACACTGACATCTGGTGAAGAGGAGGTTGATGTCATCTCTTGTTCTTGTGAAGGTTGTGATGGGAGAGATGGAAAATTTTCAATACTTGATGTCGGTGATGTAGAACTTTTAGAGCTAATTTCTGGATTCGCCAAGACAGCAGAAAGAACTACCTGTTACCAACAATAAATAAAGATATATCCATTTTGTTGAGCAGAACTTTTAAAAAACAAATTAACACTGTATGACTGAGCAATGGTAAACCTGATCAGGCATAGCTGGCCAGAAACGCAGGCCAGCTTTGAAAAACAAACAAATAAAATTAATTCTTAATTTTACGAGGAACCGTTGTGATTACTTTATAACATAGAAGGCAAAATTATTAAGAAAAATGAAACCTGCTCGCCAATCAGAACCCAGCTATTTTGCCCTCTGTTATAACAACTGCAATGATGTAACTTTCAGACCAACAGTGTTGTACAAAAATGTATATCTGCCAGACTGTCATTGAAATTGCTCTAAATTTAATACCTTTTTTTCTTGAAGAAGTTCTAAAGTCTTGAGGATGTCTGAGGCAGTACTTGGTGGTGTCATATATAGAGACAGAAATTGCTCAAGGACAAGGGGATGAAGTACAAGCTTTTTGGTGAAATTCTGAATAGAAAACAAAACTAATTATAGCAAAACAATTAAAAAATAAGTGACCCCCTGGATTCCTCCACCACCTCCTAGGGTTCGTACAGGTTTTGGAAAGTCTTGGAAAGTTTTGGAAATTGATAATGGATTTTTCCAGGACCTGGAAAGTTTTGGAAAATGGATTTTTGGTCCACTAGGCTATGGAAAAGTTATGGATTTTTTGTAGCTTGTCTAGCTTGTACCTTGCAAAGAATTGTTTTTGTTGTAAAGCGCCGAAGATTTTTTTTGTCAGCACTGTACGTGTGTCATTGCCTGTTGCTTTGTGTGCTGCAGTATTGTTTTGCATAGGTAAATGTATGTTGAATGTTTCAGATCCATGAATTTGGCTTTATTTTTGCGCTGTGTGTGGTTTTGGAAATTTGAGTCACAGGGCTGTGGAAAGTTTTGGAAATTCTCACAGGGGATTCTGTACAAACCCTGCCCTCCCCTACGGTACACCCTTACCTCTTTTTGTGTTGATCTTCGACCCTTCTTGCTACCTCTTCTATTTTGTTTCTTGCTGATTCCACCATACATTGCTTCTAAATCATCATCATTTTTCTTTTTCAAAAATGACCCACCACTAAAACTTGCTTCAGCTCCTAAGAAAAAGAAAAACAAGTTTATTGAGAAGAAAAAAAATAAGAATGCTTACACTATAGTTGCCCCATATCGTCATATTTTGTCAACATTTACAGCTACTTCAGAATCTGCGACAGAATGCTGAAGATAACTAACAGAGGTCCACAGGGACCCCTCTGGATACCAGCCTAGTAGCTGAATGGGCTACTCTGTTTAAATAAGGTTATCTTCTCTAGGTAGCTTAGAAGATGCTGTTTTACCTTGGATTTCTTGACTGTGATCATGTGAAGTCGTAGAGTCCTCCAGATCTGGTTTTGTGTCAATATTCATTCTCTCCAAGTAGCTAATCAATGTATCACACAAAGCTACCATCCTCTCATGTTTGGAATAGGCCAAACTTTGCTCTCTCCTGCTGAATGAAAGGAATTGTTAATCAATACCTTTTCTTTCTGATACTCCATCCCTGTTTACAGAGGTTATTTCAAATAATACACATAGAAGTGTTTTGGAAAGATTGTGTTACAGCGTAACGCCTAAATGTACAGGTGTATGACCACTTTTAATTGCCGGATTTCATACCGTGAGGTACTGGGTACGAGTTAGTTTTGTCCGGACACCATACATTTCTTTGTAAATTCTAGCATTTTTTAACGTTTGTAAGTCGTTCAATATTGATCCGATTAACACCAAACTTCTGAATTTTATAAAGCTCGATATGTTCTTTTTGGCTATGTGAGTTTTGTGTTCTCATCATCACAATTTAGAAACTCGTACCCAGTCCCTCACAGTATGAAATCCGGCAATGGTCATACATTTGGGCATCGTGCTGTGACGTTTGCCCCAACATACATTTCCTAGAACAATTTTGAAATTCAAAAATTTCTTACTTCATCAATATTAAACTCATTTTTCTCAGACTTTGGATTTGTACTAATTTTAACATGATCTTTCCAGTAGTAGCAGCAGTGTTTGATTTTGATGATTTTTCAGAACTGACATACCATGGTAACTAAACAAAAAGCTTGTACACTAGAAGCATGCATACAAAGATCATGTACTCACATATCGTTGGACTGTTTTGATCTCTGTACATGTCTATCTTCTGATCTCGTTGTAACCTCAAATTCTCTTTTCATCTGTCGTTCTTGAAATTTAATGTCCCTCAATAAATTGTAATATTCATCTTTTTCTTTATTGAAGGCAGTAACCAGAGCCCTCTTTTTGTCGTAAAGTTCATCGATTTCTAGAAGTAAAAGTGTTCAAATATTATAGTCATACAATCCAATCACATGCCTTTTTTGAAATTGTACAGAACATATTCACTGTCAATACTGAATTAGCCGCAAGTATGACAGCATATACCTGTACTACCAGAAACCTTTTCATAGATTTCCATTACATAGCTTATTTTGTTACTTGAGGGAGCGTTCATAATTTATCTAGTGGGGGGGCTATTTTTCTTACAATGACAAAGTGAAAGGTTTTTGATAGCCCCCCCCCCCCCCTTTAATCCTTTATCATTCAAATGTAATTTTGCTAGCCCCCACCCCCTAAATGTCACAGGATAAAATATGTGACTCCCCCTCAAAACCCCCATAGCCCCGCTCTAGATAAATTATGAACGCTCCCTTAGTAATCAACTTTCAAAGAACTAGATCCTGAGTATCAAGTGCTATTCCAACCAGGTATCCCAGTCTACCCTGGTGCCAGGGTCTTGTTTTGTAATCTGTATATTTCTTGTAACTTTGTATACAATGTGTGTGAATCAATAAAAGTCTACTATACTGATCTTCAGGGACGACATGACCCACCGTTACCTTTAGTTAGTCTTGTTCCGGCTGCCATTCGTAAAGCGTACTACTAGCGTATAATTAAAGCGTATTTCCAACTAAACCGAATTAGGGATAAGGTGAAATCGATTGAACGGTATAATGAAAAAACGAGTTTTACTCAACTAACGTTACGTCCTTTGTCGGAGTAAAGAGGAGGGCGGGGGTATATGACACTAAGAGTAAAATGGTAGCCAATAAGAAACGAGTTACTAATGAACCAGGCAACAATGCTGGACGCTAATAGATTAAAAAATAGAATAGAGGTTGATAATAATTATACACTAATAGAATTGATTGATAATTGAGTGCGAAATTCTAATAATAGACGTTAAGAGATAAAGAAATTAGTAGAATGAAAGTCGTTCGTTCGTATCATGGGGTTGTTGTGCACCCAAAGAATGAAGGAGGCGCCTTTATTTAGTTTTGTAACGACGAGTTAAAAGAGATTAATTATTAAGTGCAAAGTACTAATCATAGACGCTAAGAGGTAAATATATTAGTAAAATGCATAAAAATCGTTCATTCGTATACCATAGGGTTGTTGAGCATCCAAAGAATGAATGAGGCGCATGCATGTCTTTAGCTTTGCGGCTGTCATTATCGCCAGAACTGAAACACTGCAAAGTCCAAAAACTTAATTCACTATTTATGAAGTGTTCAGCATTTCAAGCTCTGTATATTTTTTACTAACATTGCAAGATAAAAATCCTTCCAGTTTGGACAGAGAATACAAAATATCTAACATAACATTATGTTCGAAAAAGCTAAATATTTATTTATAGCTGGCATACAATAATTTATCATTCCTCGTATAAACGATTTTCTTAATTTATAGTGCCTTCAAATCATCACACATTTAATAATATTTATCGTCAAGGTATTAATTATTCCAAAGTTCGTTTTAAACAGCTTTATCAAGCGATTCAAGCCGCGTTCCCTGTCATATGTACTCATTGTAATAATCCAAATGTAAAACGTCAGCATTTCATACCAGTAGGTAGCCTAGTTATTTTATATTCCGAGGTATATATTTTGTCTTTTGGCCTCAGCTAACACCAACTAAAGCGCCGTGAATGTACTGGTGTATCTGAAGTATTACTAGCCTTTGGCAAAGTCTTTGAAAGAACAGTCACGCCATTTTTCGTTTCGTTGTCTTCTTGCGACTGTTCACTTTTTTCTTCAGCTTTGAGTTCAGCTTTCAGGTTAACAATGTTTGCTCTTAGGCTTATAAAAATGCTTACCAAATCTCGGTCAGGCAATTCAATACGGTTGAGTTCTTCCAGAACAATTTTTAGTGCTTTACTCATGTCATCTAATCTCTCTTTCTTACTCTTCGTTTTTCCTTCTGTTTGAATCTTTCCTAGCTGTATCTTAGCGTATTCTAGCGCCCTATGTGTACTATAACCAGAGAACTGTTCCCTCACTTCTTGAGGCGGCCTTACAGTCGCCAAAGAATATCGACGGCTGTTTCTATCCACTGGAAGTCCAGTGTTTATTTCATGGTTTGACCGAACATTTTTGAGAGTTAAGTCAACTTGACCTGGTTTAACAGCTTCCTCCTCTGTCTGTTTATCGTCAGAGTTTTCTTTAGTTTCGATTTGTTCCGAGTTTTCAATGTCATTCTCGATGTGCTTTACGGAGTAAATGTGATTTTCTCTTGATTTTTCACGCTCTCTTGTCTCGACGGAGCTACTGTTCTCTTTCGTTTCAACTTCCTCGCAATCCCTCGTACTTTCCAAATTAACATCAACACCTTTTCTGTGAAACGCTGAAGATCCCCTCGCTATTTCCCTCACTTCTTCACATTTGTCTTTCTCCTCTTGTTTTGAGCTTGTTTCCGGCTCCTTCGTAGAGATAATTTGAAAGGTCCTCGCTCTAGCGACAAGTCTTTCCCATTGAATTTCAGTATGATTATCCGAAGCAAAATTTCTCAGATAACTCGAGTTTGTAGGCACCGAGTTTCGTTGTTGTTTTACTCTCATCACTTTTGGACTGCTGTGGTTTTCCACTGGGAGACTGAGCTTCCTTGGAAGACTGTAATAGCGTTGCGAATGACTTCGACTTTCTGGTACTGCGTTCATTGTGGAGACTGACGCTCTTTGAGAGTTAGTTATGACTAAACCTGGCTTATTATTCTCTCGGTCCATTAACGCATCGGTATTGTTTTCATCTCTCTCGCTTCGCTGCTCGTTTAAAATACCCTTTGAGTCACTTCGATATTCGACCAAACCGAAAGCTCTTCTACCGGAAACAATTAACCCCTCAGATCTTCGCCTACGATTTATTTCACGCGAAGAAACAGCGAGCGAATCAACTTCGTTAAGTCTTGTTTTTCGCCTTGAGGGATGATTCTGCTGCAAGCGAGGCTCTGCTAGACACCAGCTAGATGTCTCATTCAAGTATTCGAAGGGTGATTCAGTCTCTTGAATAACCCCAAAGTCCCCTAGTGTCGAGAAAACTATCGGTAAAGTTCTGTAACCAAAACCACGGCATTTAACCTCCTTCTGGAGCATTTTAGGATTGAATTTCTCATCTAAGCCTTCCGAGGATTTTTCACAACAGTCACGACACGGAGGCTTTCCATATTTTCTTCCTGTTTGTACTGTAATTCCTTCCAGCTGTGAAATCCCAAGTCTTTTATTTTCTTTGTCAATCCTTTCCTTGTACATTATTTCTCTCTGCGGTTGATTAAATTCTAGGTCCACAACTATGTATGAGTTATTTACTGTACATGGAATAACTTCGCACGGCATTTTTACCGGCGTCTTTGTTTCGTGGCTCACGTCTTCGGTGCAAATACAAATACCGTAAGCTTCTCAATTGAAATTAATATCTGCCTAATAAACAGTCTAAAGTTATGCCAAGCTTGAGACCACAGTTCGCAGTCTTGGGTCACGATTATTAATTTGACTCCTGCTATTCCCGCTATGTTTCTTGATGCGTGATCAGTGTCAGAAGAGTACCTTTGTATCAAGGTGCATTCGAAATTCATCCGCTTGTACTTTCCATATAGTTTAGTCTTTTAGGTGATTTGGGGCCATTAATTTATAGAGGGATTAAAAGGCCCCATAGTTTTGACAAGTGCTTGACATCGGAAATGCTAATTTTAAACACAGATTGGATATATTTTAAAATACCTTGTTGGAATGATCTCAAATGTTCTGTGGATGGAAAACATGGACTATGTGCCCTTGCAAACACATTCCAAGTGAAGTGCTTTCAGTTCTGACATTCCAGGATTATGAGCGAACTTGTTTGGACCAAAGGTTACCGAGTATCTAAATAATGTCAATATAACATTCAAAACATTATAAACACATCTACAAAAATACTTACCAAACTATAAAGTGCAGATATTTTAAACGTTCTGATACGAATCTCGAAAATGTTTTTTTTCTTCATAAATTGTTCTAAAACTAAGGCAGTTATTTTTCTTGAAAGAAGAAAATATAGGATATTGTTTTTCTTGAAAGAAGACAATAGGCTGTTATTTTAAGTGGGGCGGAGAATAAAAAACAAAACGTTTTTTGTCAGTTTATCTCAAAACATGTCATGCAAAAAGAGGCTGAAGCCCCCAGGAGAGCTGTACAACAGAACACTACAGGTGGTATTGTAAGGACACGCGAAATGATAATATACAATAATAACTGACGGTTATAGCATAAACTCCTAGTGTGTCCAGCTATTTCTTTACTACCACGTCTGCTTTGATAATGATTGTGTCAAGAAATACGTCTTCTGGCCATGGGACTACCGTCTACTATCTTAACCGGGACATAGGTCTGTAAGGGTGCGCTAGGATTGGATTGTCTTAAGGATTGATTACAAGTCATTCAAGAAAAAAAAACTATTTTTGTCTGTTAACAATGACAAAAATATCAAAATTAAAAAAACGAAAAAGTTTTAAAAATCAAAAAAAATTATTAATTTCAACTTTGCACAAGGTTTGCAGGATGAGTCATCTGCTACTGTTTCCTCCAAGAAGTTAAGAAACTATAAATTCGATTCTAAATTCTAGTTAAAAAACTAAAAAATAAAGGCCATCTGGCGCCTTTCCCTTCGATACAATGTTGACTTGAATTTTTCTAAAGTTTCAAAATAAACTTCACCTTGTTTGAGGAGACACTTAGATATGCCACGAAAAGTTGTCATTTCTTGAGATATGATTGGAAATATTTGTTATTCCTGCTAGACTAATGCTTGCGGTACTCAGAAAGATAAGTCTGGCAATGAGGGTATTACGAATTTAAACTCGAAAACAAACTCAGTATTATATGAAAAAAGTACCTAAAAAGGTATCTAAAAGCATCTGTTTTGGAGAAAAAATTAGTTTAGGAATTTTCTTTCGCGATCGGTTTTGATTCAACAAACTATATACCAGTTCCATTGTCGTTTTCGTCTCTGCATGATAATGCAATCTTTTTAACTTTTATTTAGTTCTTGACTGAAAACGTTGCCGTCTATCTGAGAACAGTTTTCAGACTTTCTCGACAATATTACACATAAGTTTAATTTTGGGTGTAAACAAGTTTAAAAATATCAACACTCGAATTTGTACGTATTCGTATAAGTTTCGGGGCGACGGTCTGCAGAATATTCTGGCACGGTATAGTGACAAAAAGGGGTCTGATCTGTTCGTATCTTACAGTCAACAGTTGCTATTGAAGCAACTTCAAACGCAATATCACAAGCGGATGTTGTTCAACATTTCTTTATTTTGTTGAACAATCGGAACACTGTAATATAGCTTACGTAGCTAAATCATGATGACGTCAGAGAGGCTATTTTTAGCAACAACGTCTGTTCCTTTACTGATGCCAGTTCCTATTTTAATTTCGACCGAAAACTCTTTCTTGACAATAGAAAGAAGTTTATTTTTGGGTGTAAAAAAGTTTGAAGTATGAATTTGAAACACTTGAATTTGTATTCGTATAAGTTTCGGGGCGACGATCTATAGAATATTCTGGCGGAGTAGACGGTCTGTGTGGCCACCGCTACTCTACTTGAGCTAATGACGTTAGTACAACAATGACCAAAAATAACTTAGAATGCAATATTTGAAACGATTTAATTTATATTAGTTATGTTTGCAACGGGTCGTTTATGTAAAGTTTGGTTTTCGTTTTATCGCTGAAATCGCTAGAGATCGATTCAAACACTGGGATAAGTACTCCAAGAATCTAAACAATTGTTCTGAAACAAAGTTCGTAGAGACCGTAATGAAATAGAACCAAATATTTTATTTGATCGCAGAAGCTGGGATTGTCTCAGTGACAACGATAGCGACATCAGTGATCAAATGGGGGTTTAACCGTAACACGAATTTGAGTTTTGTTTTGACCTCCGTGTACAAGCCCCAACAAGCACTGAGTCACAAGTGTAGGGAATTGTACATGAGTAGTTGTCTAAATTAGAAAAAATTAGCGGAAATGCCTTGAAATAAAATAAAATCAGAAATCAAACTTTGTACTATATATATGAGTTTAACTCTATCTGCATAAACAGATTTTGAGCAGTCTATGGGACTATATCTATATCTTCCAGAGAGTTCGTAGAGTTCGTAGATTTGTTAATACTAAATACTCCTGATCGTCGTTGCTGTATTGCTGCTAACATAAAGAGTATTGACCAGAGCCCTATCAGCCAGGGTGCTTTACACTCTGTTGTCCGTCTCCCACGGCGTGGACGTAAGGGTTGGATTTTCGGGAGACACTATGTGACTCAGTGATAGCTAATTGACTGCATCAATGCCGTCACATGTTCACTAGTACATGACCACAGAACACAAAAGCACTAACATTAGAAGTTGTGAAATAGAGGTCATCCAGGCATGATTCATAGGAAACACTATCAAAAACACTATTGTAAACAAAAAAAACATATCATGTGATGGGATGACTGTAGTGACATAAATAATTACTTCTGTACGTCTTTGATACTGAATTAGA
>JAUUIK010157358.1:0-11795 GCA_032270385.1 Urticina crassicornis | reverse complement strand
ACCGAACGGTTTTTGAGTTATTCCAGGTTAAAGATGAAATTTTAAGGGACAAAATTCTGGTTTTGCAAATAACGGAAGACAGGGCACACGTCATCATCTTAAGCGCGCGCGCACGTTCAAAGAAAATCCTTTCGAGCCACCTTAAAAAAGATTTATTTTCGTATAACATCTTTTGAAAGATATTTCACCAAACTTAAGAGCACTTCAGTTGGTTAATGACGACCAACTTAAAACTATTATTTAAAAAAAATATGTTTTTCAAATATAGGAAATAAGTAGCGAAGTACTTATTGAAAAAATTAATTAATAGGTGTTACATATTACAGCCTCATTCTCATGTGAATCCTAATTTCATAAAAGCACATGTTGAGATACTTAAAATGGTCACCCTGTGTAAATTTACTTTACCAGAATTTATTTTAAAGACAGTACAGTAGTTATATAAATAATAATAGACTTATAAACCCAAAATAGCCAGAAAACTTGATCCTTTTAGTGTTCGTTAACGTTGGTTGAACATGGTTTTTTTCTTGTGATTACATACAGATAAGGTACCACACATCGTGTGGGATGAAGTGCTCCTTAATTCTAGCTCTTTTGGTTGGAGAAGAACCTTAAAATTTAAATTTAAGTTAAATTTGGTTCAACAGTGAGGGACTCGGCCTTTCTTGTGATTACATGCAGATGACCACACATCATGTGACATGAAGTACTCCTTCATTCCAGCTCTTTTGGTTGAAGAAGGACCTTTATTTCTTTATTAAAATCAATCATACTTTATTACAAGCTCCTTGCTTCTGGTTTTTTGGGATGAAGGGTCCCATATTTCTTAATTGAATCTAACAACACATCGTTTAACTGTGTTTTTCTTCGAGCTTGTTAATTAAGTACAATGTTCGTTAATTTTGCTTTACTCTAACGTGCACAGACAATTGTCGCCTCTAGTAAAATTATAAGTGCTAAGACTTCAGACTAATTTTATTACAACATGGCCTAGTGCCATTTCTTGCATCTTAATTTTATTATACTCTTGTCAGTATTTCAACTATTTCAACCAGGGGCCGCGCAGCAGGGGGGGCTGGGGGGCTTTAGCCCCCCCAATAATTTTGGGAAATCGCTGGAAATCGCATTTCCGAGGGTTGTAATTTCAAAATTATAACCTAAAAACTCGTTAGCCCCCCCAAATATAAGTACGCTGCGCGGCCCCTGTCAACAGATGTCAGTAAGACAACTATTCGAGTTAAGACAATTAGCGACAAATATATAAATCTGCGATTTTTCTAGCAGGATTACGGTTCAGTTGTCATGACAATTTGGCGCCAAAACGATTACGTTGCATCTTGGGTGACAGCGTTTTCTATTAGCGAACTGATTCGATTTAGTTTCTCGTTAAATCACTAATTGAAAAGAGCCCATTGACTAGTTTTTTATTAAGAATTTGTGCGGATTATCTGGAAAAGTAATAATATTAAGCAATAATCTATCATCATATACTTTACTTACAATTTACTCAATTTATAAGTACAAGGAATTTCTTTGCCGTGGTCTCATCAAAGTCAATAATTCTGTAAGTTTAAACCTTTGAATATTATAATTATTCATTGATATATTATTGGACAGTATTCCTACTAAGATAGTTAAACACGCTACGTGTTACGGTCTAATCATGTTGAACCAATAAATTCAAGAATCAAGAAAACTAATATATTTTTAATTTATTCCGATTGCTATTGTTGTGATTTCTTATTAGTTTCTTTGTTGGAAACCATGGACGAGAAGAAATCCGCGATTAGAATCTAAAGATTAAATCCCCACGAGTCTGCCTGATAGCAACAGAAAAAATAATCTCGATAGTGAGCGCCCAACCAAATTGTGTACTTGAAGTTGCGTATGTAAATATCTTTAATATTGAACAATATTCCACCAGCATCAGGAGAATCTCAAGCAACCTCTTACTTCATAACCAAAACATCCTTATAGATTCGTTTAGAAAGTCAGTGTGATATTATAAGAAATCATGGCCCTTAAATATTTTACTTTGTAATATACACAAAGTCAGTAGTGACCGTTTCCCGTCCATTAATATTGTTCCCAATGACAGTTTATTTATATATTCATATGACCAATCTAGAACTTCTTCAATCAGACATTGAAATACCTGCTCCACGGTTAGCCGCTCCCTCTCGTTTCGACCATTTTAAACCAACAACAAGACACCTAACTTCTATGTAAATCCTGGTAAATTACCCACATACAAGGCATATTCTTAACCAAAAGATTTCTATAAGAAATTTATACCTATTAATCTAGCAGTTATGAAAAAAGAGAAATTTATTCAAATTATGTTTGGTGATTTAGTTATTGTTTTGAGTCATGGGAAAAGAACACATGATGTATATTTAGGAATGAAATCGTGTTTATTATTCTGTTGCCAGCTTTTAAGCCGCTTGTCAGATTCCAAATTGATCGTTTCACCTCCTTGAAACATTTATATTGATTTAGTTCAAGTCCAAGTTTGAATAGTTCAGAACAATCTTTAATTCAGTTGATTTTTCATGACATGCTCTTTTTACAATGATTGCTCAAGCTTTCAATTTGTGTTTTAGCGCTTGTTAGATCATCACATAAGAAGAAGCCTGAAGCAAACGAACCCAACCTACAAGTCAAATTAATTGAATTGCTTGTCATAGACCGTTCAATTGCCAACTACTGCCTCCTGATTCTCAAAAGGTCTTCATCTCCAAGCTGTAAAGTATACATCAAGACACAACACTAAGGTACATTTGTTGGATTTCTAATTTTTTTCCCACGATAATTTTTTTTCCAAATAATCGCTTAATGGCATCCTATTCCTAAGTCCCTCGAACACGATTTTAAAAGAAATAAACCTACACTCTAGGTGTTACTTTGTTCAATGCAACTATTAGTACGATTGATTACTCATGTATTCTGTGTATTCTGTGCTTGAAAGAAAAATCTTCAAAATCAAAAACCCAAACCTCAAACATTTTGTTTACATCAACTGTGAATTTCTTAAAACTTTAATTATCCATCATTTTTAAGGTATGAAGGTACATTTGGATTATAATTTCATTTGTAGTGCTCTTTGTATTGAAAGTGACACTGAATAATGTCACATTAAGAACCGCTGCAAAGGCGGCATTTTAAAAGAAATTTCTCAGGAGATATTGTTCGATTCTATTGAAGGTTTCTAGTCATTTTAATCCAGAAGTCAAGTACATTTGACACGAATGAGCCATCGACTGATTTTAACAATATTAGGTGCTTCACAAAAAGGGGCCTCTTTTTATCTTTTGTGATTTTCATACGACTTAGTCAGTATCTTTGATAATTCTGAAGATACCAGATCATAATGACTGCTGCTGCAATAATCCTTTTTTAATTTAAATGTTTTTCATTGCGTTTATATGTTGTTCTTTATAGTAATAACGTACAAAAATATGACTTATCATATAGAGTGCTCAATACATAATTTGTAGATATATATAATATAATATAATAAACTCGGAGTAACAGCAAAAGTTATGTCATGCCTTTAATCTATCTACAATTTAATATAATATAATATATATATGATACGTAATGTATATATATATCCTCTGGCGCCACGAAATCCAATTACCTGGTTCGTATTATTTTTCTTTAACGATTTATTTAACAAAAACATAGTTTCATTTTAACAACGTCTGTCCTATTCACAAATCTATGGCTTTTTTGAACAGGAAAAAAGTGATATACAAACCAACATTCTCAGTAATAATTCTTTTGTGCAAACACAGTTTGAATTTCACTTTACAAAGTATCAGATTAAACATTTTTTTTCAAAGTATTTCCTAAAAATGGTGTTCGTGTCATCTTGGTCATATTATTTTTCAAATTCTCACATAAAACTCACAAGGTAAATAATAAAAAGGTTTCAGAATTTCAATCAGAAAACTTGTGCCCAGAAAACAGAAAACCGACCGACAGAAATCACTAGGAAGTAGTTCTTTATTATTCACAAATAAATTCATTTCATAAATGAGTTTCGACACTAGACAATCAAAAAATCAAAATCAAGGCAGACTAAGAAAATGAGAATATGAGTCTAAAATGAAGATATGGAAGTAATGTCAGGATTCAGGTTGTCACGGGAATCATAAAACGCTGATATGGCAGCTTACGACAACTAAGTGAAAATATTATTGTAAATCAAACATTGCTAAAGATTTCATTTGCCTGTCGAAAATATTATTTATCTTGGGAAAAGATTTGAATTCCATGCATGATTTTTTTAAATTTCATAATGAAAGAAAACTTTTGACTTTTTACTTTCCTTGAAGTCCTATATTTCCTATTTTCATCTTTCCACTTGCCAAAATTATTTATCTTGGGAAAAGATTTGAATTCCAAGGATTTTTTTTTTGTCCAAGACGAAAGAAAACTTGTTGACGTTATAATACTTTCTTTGAATTCCTTTCCATCTTTTTATTTTTATCTTTCCATTTTCGTTTCATTTCATTTCTTCCCTTCAGTTTCTTTCTTTTCCTTTCATTTTCTAAAACTTTCATGAAAGAAAAAAAGGTGATAAAAATTGTATAATTTTTTTGTCATTGTCAACTACTTGTTTACGAAAAGAAAATAAATGATCCTTTTAATAGAAACACTGTAAAGCTCGGTTATCTTGTTTTCGTTAGTTTCTTCTAATCCTTTAATAGATTTTCCAATATACTTTTCAAAATGGATTATTTTTTCCTCTCATTTCCGTAATTCAATACTAATTCCTATGATTCTGTGTTATTGGGATATCATTTCTCCTGAAAAATTAATGTGTAAACGAAACTTGCTTTCTCAATTTCCGTTTTGATGAAAGCAAGATAGCATTGCCAATCGACAGCGAACTGTCCAGTTTGATTACTTACTTCAAACATGATGTTTGCTAATTGCGTTCAAACTTAATTTCGTACTTTAGATTTTCATGACGTTGTTGTTGTTGTTTCTAGTTGTTTTAGTCATAATCCGATAGTTTTTAGTGTAGAGTTTAGTGTTGTGCATGACTGTTCGCCTACAAGCAGCTATTAACCTGATTCATCAGTAGTTTGAATATTTCAGACGAAGGGAAAAGTTAAGTATTCTAAGACTAAATCGCTTTTAAAAGATGGTTGCAGAGGGGAAATTAAATAAGATTTTATCGTTTTTTCCCAAGCGGTATTTGATGTACTTAATCTAGTTTAAGCCGGAATAATCAATGATTGTACCTAAGGTATATGCACGACTTCTAGACTTCCAATATCTTGATGATTATATCTTTAAACATTTAGTTGTCCAATACATTTAATGTATGAGGACTTGAACAGGAGAGACCGTCATGATGTCATCTCTATAGGTTTTACTTAAAAGCCTGATATTCCAGAGCGTGTTGTGATCATTTATTCATGTGTCTTCTACAGGTGAACGACAAGTGTTTCAATTCAGACCAGACATGAATGTTTCTACTAATGCTTCGTCTCCTGTGCCACCGGGTTATTTAGCTATCCGCTATACGAGACTCGTCTTGTATCCGGTCATATTTGCTATTGGGGTCGTTGGGAACTCTATCGTAAGTGCTCTCATTCTCAAAAAAAGCAAGAACTCAACTGCCAATGGCTATTTTATTCTCAACCTTGCCATCTCAGACTTGATGGCTCTGTTGCTCTATCTGCCGTTTGACTTGGCTTACCTTGAGAACAACTATATCTGGCCTTTTGGTGCGTTTATGTGTAAGTTTATTAACTGCCTCAATAAGTTTTCTGTCATGGTTTCTGGCTTGACATTGGTCGCCATTGGTGTTGATCGTTATAAAGCTATAGTCCACTCCCTGAAAAAGAGGCTCTCGAGACGTGATGCCATGGTTATGATAGCGGTCATCTGGCTCTTCTCAGCGGTCTTGCAGCTCCCGTACGTTTTTGCACTCAAGTTAGATCCAGGAGGAGAGTGCAGTATCGATCTTACGTTCTGGAAAGGACGATATCAATTCGAGATGACCTACATTTTTGGTGTCTTTACACCTGAGTTTGTTATTCCCGCTATTGCTCTGAGTTTCTGTTACATCAGGATTTCAATGCATTTGGAAAAAACCCATAAAAGAAACTCCAAACACGGCTTGTTTCAAGAATCCACGATGACCTTGAGAGAGCGGCAGAACAGAAAGACCACACAAGTTTTAACAGGATTGGTTACGATCTACACTATCTGCATTCTACCTCATCAAATATGTGTCCTTATGATTACCTTCCAAAGAGACTATCTCAAATCCGACATTATGAGGTTGGCATACGAATTCACAAGGCTACTGACCATCACCAACTCTTGTCTCAACCCGATCATGTATGGAGCAATAAGCAAGGGCTTCCGCACAGATATACGAAACTTTTTCCGAGGCAAACACAACCAGGCAGGCTCATTTAGGTTTTTGAGGTCAACACATTCACGAAGTCCTGAAAGAAAAACTTTGAAGGAGACTATCTACAATCAAGAAAACTCATTTAAACTGTGAAAATGCTGGTTGAGCCTCTTAAAACTACTGACATGCAGTATATACATGTACTTAACGAGGACAACAGTAAAGTAGATTATATATAATATATGTGTGTTAACATGTATGTATTAATGTGTTTAAGATGTACTACAATCAACCTTAAAATGTCTTCACATGACATATGTTTCGTTATATTCATATCGAGAGTTCATGTTCTTCTGAAATACATTTCAATGACGAAAAGTAGAAGAAGGCCTTGTAAGGTTCGTATCTTTCTCTGATAGTAATGAAAAGTTAACCACTTGAGATAAAAGTAGAAATAGTCCAAGGACGTCCCTAATGTCTAGAGGAAAAAGCTGGTCTTTTAAAAGCTATTGAAAAACGCTTTCATGTTAAGAACAAAACCTATATAAACTGTACATATCTGACTTGAGAAATGCATATTTAAAGCATTTCAACAAAACTTGAAGTAATGTTTCAAACTATTAGCATCTATATATAATAAGATATATATAAGATATTTCATCGTAATGGACTGACTATGTTTATATGTATATATATAATGTGTGTGCGTGTATATATATATATATATATGACTATAGGTAAACAGCAGGTGTTGAATAAAGTAATAGAGTTCAAAATAAACAGCTGTCAATTTATTTAATCCCGAGGGAGGGAGGGCAGGGAAGGAATGTCATTCCATTCGATCTGCAATCATATCACGTCATTTTAGCGTTTTAAAATCGACATTCAAGAGTTGAACTTCCCAATGAAATACTCAAATAACAATTGACTTTATTTAATCTTATAATTATCGTCGTTAAATAAAGTTTTCATTTCATACTTATATTTCAGCGACCTTCATTTAAAAATCATTTCTATCTATCTTTAAAGTAGTATTTTTAGTATTACAAAGTATTACTTTTTTTATCCTTTACTTTAATCTCGAATAAACTTCATCCTCCATTCAATCTGCAGGCATCCCAGACCTCCTATATTTCCTATAATTTATATAGGATCCTATAAACCTCCTATATTTCAGGAAAACCTCCTATATTTCCTATAACTTGAATGGAAAACCTCCGATATTCCTTATAAGTTGAATGTATTGATATTTATATTATGCACCTTCTAGCATTTTTGTTGTGAATAAACACTCTTTCCCATTCATATTTTATATTTTGAATCAGTACGATGGAGAAGCTTTTTTTTTGGTTCTGCGTTTTTTTGGAACTTTAGTTCCTATAAAGTGCCTATAATTTAGAAAAAATCCTATATTTTCCTATATTTAGAACTTGCACAGCCTATATTTCCTATCAGATTTTCCAAAAAGTGGCTGGGATGCCTGAATCTGTTATCGTAGATCATATAAGACTCTCATCCTTCACGTTCTCAGAGTAGGATTATATTAAAGCTTATCGCACGAATGTATATATATATAATTTTTTTCAATGTGATAATATATTTATAAATATTCATTACGTATAAAGATAGATAATATGGAATATATTGTAGCTCATAAGAACCTATAATTTATAGAGTAAATTGTAACGGTCCATTTCTTGCACTTTTCCGAATCAAAGAATTTGTCTGAATTAATCAATATTTTGACTTTTTTTAAACGTAGAGTGCAGAATTACTGAATTCTGATTTGCTGACGAAGGAGGATTATATTTCTTTGTACAAGACGCAATTACTTGAGCGTGCGCATGTCCCCTCTTAAATTTTTGTTTATAGAAATGTAACCGAAGAAAATAAATGAAAAATTTTCCCACGTGTTTTCAAAGTTAAGGATTTGCCAATAGTGTGTGTGCACTATTTCGGAAGAATTATTCTGAGATAATGAGCGAGAGCAATGGCAATTCAAGGGCCGGCCCCGCATGTGCGCGGAACCGCAAAATATATGTTTCTAGTCGCTATCTGTAAATACTGTTGGTATCGTTACAGAATACCATAAAGAAAACATCTTAATTAAAAAAACTAGGACTAAATTTTCCAATATTTTTTCTATCTAAAATGTTGACAATTTTTATTAATCTTTAGTTTATCTGTAAAGCTGTGACGAGTGTTGGATAGATTACAGCCCACCATGCATGGATATATATACCTCTCGTAATTACGATCCATTTAATTCATTCAGTAAAATACTCCGATCTGTTCATATCGTTATCAATATCCTCTGTTCAAATTTGAGGTAGATTAGACGATATAGTGAATGTTTTTGAACCTGTAATATATCGTGGTATATATCGTGGTCTTCGACTGACTTGACGAATGCCCTTGGTTCCTGGGTGGTCTGTAAGCTCGGCCTGGTTTGACCAGCCGGTAATATTTTGGACGGCAAGTCATTACATGGACCTACAACTTTTTCGGAAAGTTAATGACAACAATTATGAGAACTAGAAATATACTGAAACGTGATATTTGAAGAATAGCCGGAAGAAAAAAACGATTAGTGAAAAAATATCAACCGAAACAAAACTGAAGGCCGAAAAAAACAACTCCTTGAAATCGGTTGTTTTCAAAAGTCATCGTGATTAAAATAAACTTATTGACTGAACTTGTTTGGTCTGGATAGGAAGATATTCGTCTCGTTGTGTGTATGTTTCAGTTCGTCATTGGCTCGCGGTCAATACACAAACAAAACAAGAACTCAAGTAATACCGACTCTCTTATCCGGACCTCATTACAGGTCAAATAATCTTATATCTGAACCTCATGCTCGGTTAGATTATCCTACTATTTCCTACATGTTACCGCGATGTTTATCGGGCACTTGTTTCCAGGATGTAAATCGCTGTAGAACTTACGGACATGCGCAGAAGGGTTTATGTATCTGGTCGTCATGATTCACTGATGATTGTCTCTCCCCCCAAAAGAGAACCAGTTTGTGATCCATTATTTTATTAGTTCAATGTTTGCTTTCATTTTGTGAAAACAAGTTTTCAAACATTTTAAATAAGATATTAGGTTTACAGAATGTGATTCATGCGTTGATCTAGAATACACCTCATTGCAAAATCGTTGTCGGGTTCAACATGTTAGAACGTCGAAGCTAAGAACAAAAAGGGTTCTGGGAAATCAGTTAATGAGACGCATATTATGCATATGACATACTTTTTCTTGACTTTTTCGAACATCGTAATCGTCGAATACAGCTTCAGCATGTTGTTGTCTTTTAATAATGTAATCATAATAATAAATAATACTTATTTCCCAGAACCCTCTTCAGTCTCAGCTTCTATGTTCTATCATTTTCAATCCGACAACGATTTTGCAATTATGTGCCATGTACCAGCAGGATAATATTACATGCATAAACATATCGACTAATACAGATAGTCAAAGCAATTTAAGAAAGAGAAAAAGAAAATCGATAAACTACCTAAGGGGGGACGCGTAGATTAATTATAGGTTGGGAGTGTTGGGTGGGGAGTGGGTGTTGGGTGGGGAGGGGGTGGTAGCTAATTATAAGGGTGTATGGGGAATGGTATATAGAGACTCTTGTCTTGTGATCTAGGGGATTGAAAAATCTAAATCTTCCTCATTACTATGACAATGAATTGTCCCTAAGGTCCCAGGTTCTTAACCTATGATATCTAAACTAACAATAGTAATTAGTATAATTACACACGTGAATATAGCTATTTCGAAAAGTCTAAACTAGATTCACTGAGCGAGGAAATGAAAATAGCTTACGCGCATGCGCACTTTCCGTTGCTTTTCTTTAATTTGTCCAGTAAAGTTTCGTCTTTTTTTCAGTTTCTCTGATATTTACCTGTGGAATTGTACTAAACAATTATTCTTCTCAGGCTCAGTGAATACTAGTGAATACTAGGGAATATTCACTTCGCCTTCGGCGAATAATTGTTAAATATTGAGTAATAATACACCTTATTTATGCGAGGTTTAATCGTGACGTAGTGGCCAAGGAAGCTCCTTTTTTTTTAAAACCGTTAAGGGCCAGCTAAACGTTTGAACATTGTTGGTTGGTTCTTAAAATTATATTCCAAGTGAATGTTGGATGAACGTTTGTCATCGGTCAAACATTTTGCCCCGGCTAAACAGAACAACATTGTCATGTAACAAAGTTGTCCAGTGTTGGTCAACTATGTTCAAACGTTTATCTGGACCTTTATAGGAGGTATGTCAAATCATACTCGCATTTGAAAACAAATATACCGAAATTAGTGATTGTGCAAAATCGTTTTCAAGGGTTGCTACAGGTCATGGAAAGGTCGAGGACTTTCTTTTTCAAGACAAGGTCAAAGAATGGCATTTTGTTCGGTTAACAATGCTGTTGCAATTTTGAGCTACGCTTGTTGTAGCCTAGTATACTGCTAGTTCTTCATTAACCGTTAACGGCGGAATGAGCCAGTGATTTTGATCTTGGGCAAGAAAAACTGTTATTTTGATTAGTATTTCAGGGGAGAATGCTCTTGCCTAGAGAAAATTGATGACAGAAATATATGACCAACGTTTGGAGCAACTATTGTCAAACAAACAGGTAACATTTTGACTTAAGCCTCGTTCAAACGAGAACGCAAGTCAACGCAAGTTTGAACTTGCGTCTCGTTTGAACAACAACTTGTGTTGACTTGCGTTGACTTGCGTTGACTTGCAATAACTTTGAACACGCTCAAATTTCTTTGCAAGTTGAGGCGACTTGCTATAAACTTGCGCGTGCTTGCGATTCGTTTGAACGGTACAAACGCAAGTTACCACAAGTAAACTTGCGTTGACTTGCGTTCTCGTTTGAACGGGGCTTACATAAGATTGGATTACCAGCCGAGTTGACCGTGTCTCTCGAAAGGAACTATTGGTCATTATTATATAGTTAGCTTTCTCCAAGTAGGTTCTTGCGTGATGTTAATCTAATGTCAGAATCCTTAAATGTGATTGGTTGACATTTACTTTCTTCTGAAGGTCAACTCAGCTGGTAAGCAAAAATGCTTCGTTCTGACTTCAAGAAGTATAATTTTCAACAAAACTAAAAGTTCACCTAATATGCATGCAATATCTGATAGAAATTAAAATCAAAATCCTTTAAATTAGTTTTATACCATACATAAGTAGAGGTACTGTTCTTGTAATCATTCCTGGTGGTGAGTTATGGACTTACTGTAAAAAAAGTAACAAATCAGATGTAAATTAATCACGTCATAAGCTGCGTAATGTCAATGACGTCATCAACCATCGGCTATTGGCCACTACGAAATCGAGTAGAGGACTGGGTTCAAGTTTAACAAACTTAATCTAATTTAAAAATTAACCCAAT
>JAUUIK010157357.1:2647-13802 GCA_032270385.1 Urticina crassicornis | reverse complement strand
AGGGCGTTATGCATTTTTGAAACATTACCTAGCCCTATACCAACATACATTTCCTTGTAAAATTTCTAAATTCATAACTTCTTTGGTATTTCTCTAATCTCTCCCAAACTTAGGAATTTTATTAAATCTAATCCAGTTTTTCCAGTCGTGTTATTAGTTTTTGATTTTGAGGAATTTTCAGAAGGAGTGAATCCCCATTTGAAAATGTAATAACTGAATTAAAATTCAAAGTATTTCCTCCCCTTTGTTGGTTAGTTCTGAAGTGTTTGCATCTCATTGTTGTTTTAAATGGACTTTTTTGTATTCCGAACTCCTCATTAAGGTTTTCTCCTGGCTAAAAACAGGAATCGAAAAGGTCTTGCAATCGTGTATTTGTGTCGTCCCATTTCTTTTAGAAATATGTATTTTTTACGCCAAACTAAAGATAACCCCATACAATATTTAATTGATAAATACTTTGTTGACATATTTCAACATTGGATCCCAGTAGGCTTGACTAACGTTAATCAGTTGCACATGTACACACTTGTATGATTCAGTGTAAGTTCTATAGAATGGGAATAGTTGAGCGTTCTTCTTTTCATATGAGTAAAAACCACTCTGATAGCCTAGGGGGGATTGGGTACTCGTACTATTTAAACAATAGGTTATTACCATCAAGCACTTTCCATAAAGTATATTCTCTCTAGTTTTTTTAACTGACATAAAGCGAGATTTTATACCATCTTCAGGAGGCCAAAGATTCGCTTCAAATTTCCTTTGACTAATCAAAAGAGTATTCTTCGGATTACATTTGTCTGGTTCGGGATTTTGTTCGTCCGAAATAATTCCGAAGTCATCTCCTTCTGACAGATGGCTAAGCGTGCTCGCCAATTATAATAATGAATACAGGTCATGTGTGGGCAAAGAATCCACTGACAACCTAATTAATTAGACCCGGTTTTGTGAAATCAATTAATTCCAAATATCAGTTTAACCGAATTTCTTGTAAAGAACCAAAATGATCATTGATTGTCTAAGCGGATTCACAACCGTATATTCAATATATATATTCAGTCATCAAGAAAAAAAAAAAAAAAAAAAAAAAAAATGAAAAAGGAAAAAAGAACTCGAGAATATAGATATGAAGAAAAAAGACAGGAAAAAGATCATTTGCAGTATGCCACATATCTGATATACCATTTTTGACCAATGTTTAACTTTTTATGCCACATTTCGGTTGTAATTATATAGATCCCAAAGTACATAAAGAATAAAAATAAATATGCAAGAAAGAAGAACAATGTTTCAACCAAGGAAAGATCAAGCATCGTGCAATTTAATCCATAACCTTTATTATATGCAGAACGTTTTTTATTGTACTTTATCATAAAAAATAATATCATGTGTTACTTTGTTGACTTTTCATCGTTAATACCTGGCTTCTCATAAGTTTATTCCAGTGCCTCTGATGTCTCTATTTATAGTAGATCTATAGTCTAACCGAAAAAATTATAAGAAACTTAGAATTGCAAATACGCCATTTATTATTAACAAAATTATCCAACTTTGATATTTTTTAAACTCCGTTATTGCCGTTTTTGACCTTTTAAAGAAAAGTTTAGATCTTAAAAATCCCAATAGCATTTGAAGTTCCAGTCTTTTTGATAAATGTATAATCATGATAAAACAATCTTGTTTTGCTGAATTTGCCATGTTTGCATTGTTATACCTAATAAAGAACGCCCTTGATTCGTGGGTTCGTCATGCATTAAAGCTGGTTAGCAGTGGAAAAAAGGCAAAATGATAAATCAAATGTGTCTATATATACATTGATTGATATCGACTTATCAGCTAGCCAGCAATGTCTGGCGTTACTTTCCCGTCAACTGCACGATATTAGTAATACATCATGTAGCTGAGTGTATAAAGTCGACCCTATTTTAAATTGCGTAAAAACCTTCTTTTATGGATTAGTACCACAGCCTTAAGAAAAAGTGAAAAATGTTGACCGCGTCTTGTGATCCCCTAAGTTAATCTATCATTGTCATGATACACCCTATTCACAGGATAGATCAGTATGATATATACACCATCATCGATATTATTACAAGACTAGGGACTAGAAATCCCACCTTGTCTCTTTTTTTCTGGGGAATATATACTTAGGGGTTTTCCCCTTGTGTTCAATATAGTATTGAGGGCCTTCTGGGGAACCTGTAGAAAAACCATAGCGCTAAGCCAACTTAGCAGGTCCTTTGGTACAAAAGGTCTGTCCACTTGGTACTGCCGGAGGTGGTCTGTGTAAATGGATTGTGTCACTCACGCGTATTTTAGAACATTAAAAATATCCTTCTTTAATGTCATTCTCCGTGTAGATCCTTTGCTCTTAGAATGCCGTCGACTAAAGTGTAGATAGATGCTCCTCCAAGCAGCTGATTGAAAAAAACATGTTCAATGACCCTACTATCTACTGATCCTAAAGCTGCCAGGCGAATCAATGTTTGACCAAAGCGATTAGGGATTTGGGGGTGATGAACACGTAGGTATTCTTCTAGCGCGTTCTGAGTCTTGTTCTGAACTGCTTGAATCTGTACGGCGTCAGCCAGATGATCAGTGTCTGAAAAAAGGGATATGAAGATAGAAATGTCAGAATCGGAAAATAAGTAGGTTTACTGGCAACAGCGACACGTTTCTTTGTTCATGCCTTAAGCTTCGTTGTTGCGATATACAGTTCGCTACGAATGCTAGCGTTTATCTCAACTGAGACAATGCCAAAAGTATTGTGTATTATAAGAAATGGAAAGGATGACAAAGATTGTAATAGAACACAAGCAGATTAACAATTATTGATTCTTTTTGGGGGAGGAAAGTGGGAATAATTTAACACCAAAACGTATAATCGCAGTTAAAAAATGCGCAGAGTTAAAACAATTGACTGGTTGAATTGATGGATGAATTGATATGAAATTACAACTGAACATTGTCATCCAGAAATAATGAATTCAACACTTATAACAAGCTCACTGACGAAATTAAATTAGGAACGTTCATTTGGAATCTATCGTTAAGGAAACACATCCTGTTCTCTTAATAAATAAACATATGCTGATGAAAAACAAATTAATGCCCGATTCTTTTTGGTATAAAAAAGAAAATAATCAGTTCAACATGCAAGCCTTTTGTAAATCACAATTATTTATTCAAAAGAAAAAGTTCACATTTTATTTTGGGACGGTTTTTACACATGCGTTTCTAAAATATCGTTTGTAAATTTAGAACGCCGAACAGCTGCGGCGCGTTTCTGAATTCATTTCGCATATATGAAAAGAGTGGTTTTATAACGTATGAAATAAATGCCGCCGGAACAAACTTAACGTTGAATAAAATTTTGGCATATCATAAATATTTTGTAAAGGAAATTCGTAAAAGGTATCAATCGAAAGGAAGCGGTTGAGGAGTATCTGTTAAAAGGAGCGACAACACGTCGCATCGAAAAACCTAAAGAGTTTCATCAATAAACCCAAACGCACCCGCTTTTGCACTTGGTCATCTTTGAATAAATTGAACAAAATCATAAGAAGATTGCGAAATACCTGTATCCTTATAACCAAGAAAGAAAACAAATTATGACGGTAGCTGTAGGCAATTTTGTATTATTCTAATAACAAATCATAACTGTGGGAACGGCCAGATTTTAAAAACTTTGACTTCAGTTTCTTTTATCCAATATTATTCTGAAATTTGGATCGAAATATTGAAACATCTAGAAAGTAAGAAACTAGCCTGAGATGGTTTCAAACATTGTATGAATCATTTTGCATTATTGATTACCAAGACTGAAGTATATTGTTTTGTTTGAGAAACGCCGAGCTGATAAAAAGATATCTTCATACAGATTAGATTGGCTTATATTCGTTTGAAATCTCTGTTTATGTATCAGGGGAATGCTTTAATTTCCTTAACCATTAGGATACCGCTGTGAATATCATTTTTTACCTGAAGTGCAATGCCATGATCTTCGTTAATAAAAACGGAAGGACTTGAACATTTGAAGATCCTCGCGATAGCATAAACTTGACATGTCGCGGCTTTGTTTAGTGTTCTTAGTATGGAATGAGCTTAAGATATTGTGTTAAAGCTTCTTCTACTATCATTTAAAACAACAAAATCTCGCCAAAGAAACAGCTTCTTTATTCTGAATCTAATTCTCGTATTCCCTGTCTCCGCCTTAATTCCGGTCCGTATGCTGGAAACCGTTTCAGTCAGTCGTCATCAACAAAGCTCGAGTCACTTTCGATTCTAGGCATATAATTAATTTTAAAAGTACAAACCGCGCTGTACATGGTTGAATTAAGTTAGTGACACCTACCTGGATTAAAGAGGGCAAGAGCTTTGAGCAGCGAGAACTCTGCTCTATCCAATTGCAGCTGCACTAGTTTGAAAACAACCTCATTCAACTTGCCCATGTTTTGCAGAACTTTATCCAGATGTTCGTGTGGTGTTTTCTCAAATACTTCGCCAACCAAAGGCGCTAGCTCAAATGGCATTGCCCACTGTACTAAGTTTATAATAAAAACCTTGTACCAATTTTCCCTTAGCAAAGTCACTTGATCAAAATGTGAAAGTTCGGAGAAATGTTTAACCTTTTTCGCCCAGTGTACAGTCATAAACAGAAGTCGAGCGGCTGTCTCACTTGTTTTCTCGCTAGGCTTTCCGCTGTTTAAATATTCCTTTGGAAAATCGTTATTTTCCAAAGAGGAAGTTGACAAAGCACTGTCTTTTTCGGATTTTCTACAGTAAGGCTCGACAGCTTGAAGGTGTAAAACAAAATCAGATAGAGAGGCGAAATCAGCTTCCTTTTTCAAGTCTCCTTTTTGATGCTGCCTCTTTTGGCGCCTTCGTTGTTTTTCATAATCCTGGGCTCTTGTCTGCTGAACAGCTAAATAGTACAAAAAAACATAAAATTTGCCATATATATTTTTGTATATTTGACGTTGAAATTGTTTATATTGTACGTACACTTGATTTTCAAAGTTATTCCACCCTATTTACACCAAACAGATATCTAAATTTATCACCAGCCATTTTGAGATAGGCAAAGTTGATACATCGAAACTGTCATGTTGATATGGAATCTACCTATGCGAGACTAAGTCGTGTTCATTGATCAATAAGGCCTCCTCGTATTCGCCGGTTTCAATTTCGATCTTGTTTAAATATCTCTGATATTCCTAGTATTGTTTCATAAGTTATAGTATAGTTCTCGTATACCAAATTTTACCTTGCCAATTTGTAAGTAATAAACAATGAATTTATCACGAAAGCTATATTTCATATTCAAAACATTATCTGAATTTAATCCCTAAATTTGAAACCAAAACAATTTGATCGTTCGATTTATTTATTCAGTTATAAAAGTTTAGGTAATTCAGATTTTATAACGAGAGTCTGAGAATCAGCCGTTTGACATCAAATGCAGGTAATTTTTACATATGTCTGCCAACATACTTAATTCAACTGTTTTCTTTATGTTCAGACTAAACGTTTTTTCAGGCATAATGACGAAGGTCGCGAAGAAGAAAAGCGTTTATCAAACAAATAATAATTTTAAGTATGACAAGATTACTCGATTTGGTAAGGAAAAAAAAAAAAAAGAGCAGAAAAGAGGAAAGAAAACTAGAAAAGAAATATAATAAAAGAAAAAAAGAAAACAAAATTGCTTGCTTACCCTCTCTTTTCATTCCAACGGCCAGGCACTTTCTCATCCTGCAATACTGGCAACTATTACGGTATCGTTTACTTATAGGGCAGCAACCGGCTACCCGACAAGTATAATAGAGGCGCTTCTTGATACTTCGCTTAAAGAAAAGTTTGCATCCCTCGCATGTATTTGCCCCATAATGCCTTCCTGTAGAATGGTCGCCACAAACTGAACAAATTTCCATTATAAGGAGTATTGGATTTCAGAGTGTTGGCTAGTATTTGAGCAGTTTTACAAGATAGTATCTTTTTTCTTAACTACTCTATAATATAGCAGGCCTGTAAAGTCCTTAAACTGAATACTGCTTATGTCAAGGAAAAATAACAACTTGAGTCTCACAGGAGCTTAAATTTAACGTGTGGCTCTTAAAGTGTTATGAAAAATCGTTGATTATGCCGAATTACTAACAGGGAAATTCCTCTTATTTATTTCCAGCTATTCTTTTAGAAGTCGCCGTTGAATATTGATGTGCTACTAAACAATGCGACAGAGCGGTAAGAAGGAAACAGCTTTACCTTTAGGCACAAATTACAATTTAATATTGTCGCTTTGCGTTTAAGATATTTAGAAGACAATAGCTTTCCAATGTCAAAATCGCTAAATTCAAAGGCCAAGTAGTAGGGGTCTTTAACCGATGTGCCTTGATTACTGTTTTTGTGTGACATGTTTATTTGGCTTTTTGAAAAAATGCCTAATTCTTACCTCATGGCGAGAAAGAATATTTATGGTAAGAGCGCTCATTCAAAACAATGACAATACAGGTGTAAGGTTCGCACGAAGTAGTAGAAACACATAGATAAGAGCACTTCTTCCGCCAATATGACTTTGTGCGTAATTTGTTAGCCTAGTTTACCTAATCGGCACTCTTTCACTAGAGAGATACAAAAATGATAGAAAATTGAACGGGGAAGTAATTTGGCTGAAATTAGAATGGCCATGTTTCCTGTGAACTAACTCACAAGTGATTAGAATCTGGCATGTCAAGAAGAAAGCTTATTGGAGGAAACAAGAAATATTAACATTTCTATGAAAGTTAGCAAGGTAAACTCAACAGGGATGCCTAACGCTCGATTCAAACGCCTTAAGCATTAATCAAAGTTGCACATTTGGTGTCGATACCCCCAAAGCTCCGTCTATTTGATTGACCAAATTGAAAAAATACATGACATCATCTTACAAGATAAGAATAAAGATCGAGTTTTAGGGTAAATAACGTAGGGAAAACTAATAAAAAGGGTTTGTTTATCTCTTTTATTCAGAGGCTTTGATATCTGGTTTCACTTGTGACCATGGAACCCTGCCGAAGATAAAGTTCACAACCAGGTGATACGGTTACACCGCTAGCTAGTTCTTTCATAAAAAAGAAAACAATCATTGGAAATTATATTTCTAGTATGTTTTGTGTGATAGAATATAAAACAAGTGTACACAGTACAGTTAATATCCGCGGTTTGAATTTAACCACGAAGTCGAAGTCATTTTATATTTGAATAATTTTTTCAAGGAAATAAGATTAATGATCGAATTACTTTGAACAAAACACAACGTAAAATAACGGGAAACAACTTCTTGAGCGCTTGATAAGAAAATTTATTTTGAACGTTGTTATACGTTCTTTATTGATTGTTATCGTAGAATTATATGTCACACTTATGGCAAAATCACAATTGATACTCGGGAAACGTTACGGCACCAAACATAGACAGAAAAGTGACTTTAAACTAACTCGTTGCTTATCTAACAGAACATCCTCTAGATAGCCATTTTCTTTGAAGGGTCTAGCAGCTGGCATACACCGAATGACCTAGGCGAAGGAAACTCTAGGATTACCTTGTTTTTACTCTGTTTAATTTAGACTGGTGATCTCATATTGATCACTGAACTAAAATAAAATGGCAAAAATAATGAACTGTAAAAATTGATCGACGACGAAACAAATGTATGTGTTTTATACACTTGCTTTTAATTAGTCAGACATTTTTTAATTCTTACGCTTTGCAATTGGCGCAAGTTCGTTATTCAGACCTCACAGCAGGATCCCCGAAAGAGTCGATCAGATCTGAACGTCAATTCTTAATAGCTGCAACGGTAGGACATCGCTTTCTAATCAGCTTTATTCACTCAGTGCTTGATTTGTTCAGTCTTCCAAAGTCATTAATGAAAAGATGGAAAACGAAAGAGATAAAAAAATGATAGGTATCTTACAAACAAGCTCAGTGAAATAATAACAAAAAACACCAGTAATTTTAGCAAAACATAGCCGGCCCTGTTATAGTGTCAAAACTTCAATTCCTAGATGTTGATCATGAGGTAGGTACTTTTCGCGAGATTAATTTTGCGGAACTCGTTGCGAAAAGATTTTTTCTTTGTCAGTCTTCTAACTCGAAGGCAAGAGCAACGATCTTCAGTGCATTTATCAGTTTTATTTCATTAATTTTATAAACACCATCGGCAATGAAACATGGTTCGAAAAATCGGTCTTATTTGTTGTTTATGGAATTGGAAGAAATTATAATGCGTGAGAGCTGATTCGTAAAAGGACTCATGATATTTATTCATTGCGACATCAAAAACAGATAGATTTTCATTGCATAGATGATGATCCGGAAGTTAACCCAACATTATTCTATTTTCTTTTTATCCTCAATTCCTTTTTTTTTTGCCAATCCTCAATTTAAAATAAGGTTATTCAAGGAACCTCGCCCTTTCAGTAAATACATTTCAATCTACATGAATGTATTTCAAAATGCATGAACTTAGGTTTGAATACAGGCAAAAGATGCCGATGAATATCATTACAGTGTGTTGATCCCATATATACGAACAACGTAATAATTTATTCGCATTTATTCATTCATTCATTCACTCATTCACTCTCTCTTCACTCGTACGTCACTCGTACGTCACTCGTACTTCACTCGTACTTCACTCGTACTTCTATGACTCTCAATTCAACTATATTTATTAATTTATTATAAATATTATAGATAACCACAAGTAACGCACTACAAGCGTTTCAGTTAAAATACTAATAACTTGATTTAATTAGTTTTTGGATACAAAGCTTAAATTCCATTTGGTGCTTTTCTCTTTTGCTTGATTGGCAATAAAACAAATAAGATAGAGAAATCGTCTTCCAGTGAATGTGTCACGGACCAGAAGTGATAACTTTGAGGTGTTATTCTCCGAATCTTTGTTTGATTTCATGTCACTGCATTTTGTAAAATACAAAATAATCAATCATCAACGTTAACATCAGAAACAAACATTTATCTAAGTCTATTTTGTATTAATTAATTGCTTTTGCCATATTTTTTATAGGAGGGAAAGAAAAAGAAGAAGGCCAGGAGAAGAATAATTAATAAAAAAATAAAAAGGACAAGAGGAAACATGAAAAGAAAAACCGGTTCCAGCAAGGATGTTATGATTAACAACATTACTTCTACAAATTCCAAAGAAACAGTAGGAGACAACTTTTTGAATGGATTTCATTCGCACGGCGCATGACTCAATGTAAGAGAAAACGTCAATTTAGACTTATACTTATAAAGAAAAACCATGGGACTTGAATACACTCTATGGATCAGCTCTGTCGTCTGCAGTCTCATACAAACATTAATGCCATATGGAAATCCTTTGATCTTCTTTATTTTAATCCCTGTGCAAAATTACCAAGTTTATTACTATGAGTAATTATATGGTACTATTAATAACACCATAAACAGAAGAAAAGATGGCATAATCGCGATATTTTTGTTAAATAAGTCATAGTTCCAGAATAAGATAATGACATTGGGAAACATAGCTGAGAAACCATAAAGCTTTTCTTATGAAACGTATTATACCATTGATGTTGATAGAGCAAATGCTGACAATCTTAAAACATATCGATCCAAGAGCCAACTGAGCCAATGACATGATGATGTGAGAGAAACACAAGCGGTTGACTATAGGACTGGACGAGAAAACCTATTGATCGTAATCGAATATTTGATTACCAAATGAAATACATGGATTGAATTCGATTGAATCATGAAGGTAATCAAGATCTGCTATTAGCAATAACCGTATAATGTTTCATGCATCGATCCTTGTTCAAATTGAAAGAAAATTATGTGAATTTGTTTATAATTGTTCAAATAAACTAGCGTTCGATTAAAATCATTGTGCTTAATACATTTTTGGCTATATTAGGTTTAACATACACTGACTAGTATAAGGGGAAGGAGAAGGAGAAGGAGAGAGACTGGAACCCACTAGTACCTTATCTAGATCCGTGCCATATGGATCTCTGCAAGCTGTTAAATTAACCATGAAATAAATAAATATATGAATAAATGAATAGATAAACAAACAAACAACAAACCAAAAAGCAAACGAGTAAAAGGAAGAAAAGATAAGAAATCGATAAAAAAAAACAAAAACAAAAAACAACCAATCTATATTAAAGCTCAACTTACAAATTATTAGATCATGCGAAGATATTAGTAATCTCAAATATACTGATGAATCAAAGAAACTAAATTGATATACATGGCAGTACTACTACAAAAGGAACGTACTACAATGTGGGCCATGAAACACCATGTAACACTTTTTCTCAAACTTTGGATTTTTACTAATGCTTCGGTACGGCCTCCAATCATTTCGCAGTATTAGTTTTTGATTTTGATGAATTTTCAGAAGGGGTGTTACATGGCCAATGTTCGAATTTGTGAATTCGTAACTACAAATCCCATATGCATGCATCAAGGGGAACACTTAACTTGCTATAAACATTGCGTGTGAATTTCCTTGTATGAGTTTAGCGATTGGCATCAGCGGCATCATCTGTCTATCATGTCACAGTGTGGTCTTAGTTGTGAAATTATTCTTTTAGATGTTTAATGATATATTATATAAAAATGATTTAAAAAAATCTAGCACTATACTAAATTAAGCAAAAAAAAAAGAAGTCTTGGCTTCTTCCGAATTAAGAAAACCAAGCGAACGGGCGGTTCCACAATTAAAGAATAACGAGATTTAGCTCACAAAATTGCATACAAGTTAATGGAATATATATTTAGGGTTAGTAAATAAGGATGTTTCTTTTGGGTAAAGACGTACGTTAATTCATAAATTAGGCAATGGATTTTCAAATTAGATTAAATATTATAATTGGTTTTTGGTGTTGCGAAGAGAGGGCCTATTAAGGTAAGATCTTGGTTTAGTGAAGTCAATTAAGTAAATTCTAAATGATAGAAAAAGATTGATTGAAGTACTAACATTATCGGTCAAGCTTTTAAGAGCGGAAAATGTAAAAACAAATTAAAAAGGTCAATGCTTGGAGTCAGGCAATAAAAAGCTTTTCTAGAAAAAACGCTTTAAAAATAGTCAATAAAGTTAGCACAGGCTTAAGATAAAGTGGTAAAA
>JAUUIK010157246.1:0-11799 GCA_032270385.1 Urticina crassicornis | reverse complement strand
CTTGATGAACAAGAATTTAAAACAAGAATTTAACAGATATTTCTATAGTTTTTAATGCTCGTTTATTTAAAAGATATGAGGCCTTGCTGCCCAGTGAAAGGCTGACTGTGAAAATGAGTTTCGAAGCAAGGATAAGCTAAGCATGTTGTAATCCAAAATGAACTTTTCCCGGCCAACTTTGTCTTTTGGGTTGCCTGGCCTGTATTTCATGCTGGTAGCCCAATCAATATCATGTCTTTGAGCCATAAGATCTTTTGATATTGTCAGTCGTTGTTAGTGAAAGGCTTTCTGGAAATATTGCTACATAAGTAACTTAGAATACTGGTCTCTCCGATCCATTTTAGCATCATGTTACTAAAGTACAAGCCAAGTATACTGAAGGCTTTCCTTCAAGAAAACAAGCTCGACACATGAGTTAAGAAAGAAAAGTATTAATTATTGTGCCTGCAAAATACTTGTGCCTACGTCGTTAGTAATTACAGACCAAAACAACAAAACTGGTATAATTAGTTCCTCGTCAATTATTTTCTTGTTTATAGTGAAATTAGAATCACCAAAATGGCTAACAATCGGTCACAAAATATTTCAAATATAACTTCTTCGACTCAACAGTTTTATATGTATGTCGACATTTTAAAATATTTAATCAAGACATCTTCTTTTATTCATAGTTTCATGATTTAGTACTTTTAGTTCCATATTTTACTTTGTTTTAATCTAATATACTCTAGCCTTGCTTAATTGTTTGATAATAGTTTGAAATATGCTTTGTTAAACTAAGCATTGGGCTTTTGAATTAGACCTGCATGGACTATGCGGACTAACGCCTTATTCCGGCTGTATTTGAGTGGAACTGAAGGAATTAATGTAATTTAATTACTACGCTGTACTTAAAAGTAACGTAGCCTTATTGTGAATGCGCCGTGCTGTACTTCACTGCGTGGCCGTGGCTACGGTGCCTGGACAAAACTCCATAGGCTTTTTATAATGACACCTGCTCAAGTCATACGAAATCCACTCTGTTTAATTGCAAAGCCATGATAAAAGGTGCTTTACTTAAAGGTTTGGCTATATTGCGGATAGATGTGTGCTGCCGGTTTGTTCAAATGCGTTCTTAATTGCTCTTGGCAACGAGCCGGCGCAAGATGGCGAGAACGAATAAGTCCAAAACTACAGGCTTTCGATTCAATGATGCAGTGAAACTGAAATAGGGTCAGTTTAACGAAACCATGAGTTAAATAAATTCAAGGATAATTTTCACGTTTTGTTCGTTGTTTGTTTATACTGTTTGTGCCAATCCTAAATGTGATAAAAGGCCTCTTACACTTTTACTCTTCCTTGATGCCTAGTCCTGTTTCTCCAACTCGAAACCGAAGATCGGCTTACAACGACAACGTCGAAACAAAATACTAAAAGGGCTTTGTTTTGAGGGTGATTTTTCTACTCATTTGACATGAACAGATCTTAATTTGTCTTAATTTTAAATTACAAGAAGAAAACAAGAAAGTATTTGTATAAATTCAAGCATACTATACTTAAGGTAAAATGAGGCCTTGATGAGTTTTGACGTTAATTTCTTTTTCAACTTTGCCGAAGTGAATCTTCGCCGCCGATTCCGCGCATGGGTTCTCTCGAGACAAGGAAAAACCAAGCGAGTTCAAACAAATTGGAACACCTACGGTTTGTAACAACAGCCGCTTACAAAATATTCCGGTTCCGTAGAGAAAAGGAAGTCGTATAAAGAATTCAATTTTGAAATATATTTTGATAAAAAAGGTTTTTGAATTATTAATCTAATGGTGGTTATTTAGAAGCTAAGCAGTAAGAAATTCGTAAATTTTATAACTGGAATTTATTCGCGTTTTTTTGCCAGAATTTTTGGAATCAATAAGCTAGGGTCTACGAAAGAGTACGTGATGTCTTGAATTCTTCCAGTAATGTTTATTCTGGGAACCAGTTCACAAAGTCAATCAATTGGATATATGTACGTATAGAGTGAACCCGGAAAATTACATTCGATGAGGTTATCAGCGTATGTCAGCCTGGCTTGGATTTGTTTGGGATTTGACGTAAAAACAAACAGAACGTAACTACGTTATTCCTTAAAAAGCAAACTATTGCTTTAATAGCTGAAGAATGACTATAGCTGGACTTTGAAATATTTTATTAATCAAAGTCTTTCCATAATTTCGTTTGCCAAATAATAAAGTCGTGATAGGATATGACATTTCTTGACAAAAACTAAAAAAAAAAGGTTTCTAAAACTTTGGCATTCATCTGTCATAAATTGTTCGAGTCGAACTAATTTTGAATTTTCGCCGCTTCAACTTTAAAAAAATAAGATTCAATATAAAGCGGATTTTGTACGAGTCAGTGTTGTTTACAGTAAAGAAATGTTACGTTATGGCATGCCAGCATTGAAATGGCTTCCTAATTGTTTTCGTACGCTTATCCAATCACGACCGCGTATTTTAATGGTTACGACGAAGTGGTAAAAAATCCGCTCTGTCGCTGCCGAATTGTACTGCAGCTCGTTATTAGCCTTGGCTCGAGCTAACGAAAGACATGTGAAAAGATTGAAGAGGACGGAGGCTTGCTGCAGTGAGAGCTGAGTTACAATAAAATACAGTACAGTTGCCTCACGCGGGTTGATAGGGCCAGGATAAAAGTTTCATCATTGCTGGTTCCAAAAATGTAGGCCTGCCTAACCTTTCCTTGTTACAAAACATTGGATATTTTGTCAGAGACAGGGGAATGTCATCCGGCCCAAATCCTGCACTTATCCTGATGTAAGTACGTTAGCATTTCTGGTATTAAGGAAAGCCAAGAAGGAACTAACTCAATTTCCAAGAAATTTTAGTTTCCTTTTGACTCTCATGGATCGGATGCAGTTTTAAAACAAATTAACGGGGCTAGTTGACATGCATACCGTATTTGGCACTTAGCTAAAAGCTCGAAAGGAACAAGGAACTGAAGTAATAAGCAAAGGTTTATTCTCAAGAATTTCTAGCTTTCTTGTGCCTTTTTGATTAAATTGACTCGTAGTTTGTCAAACAAGACTTCTTCAAGTCCGTTTTAAATTTGTTGGAGTTGGAAGAATGAAACCCTGGGATGAAACGCGTTTCATGTTGCTCTGTTGCTAAGTTGCTCTCTTAGCTTCTGTTGCGTGCTATTTTCATTGTTGGCTTTAAATTAAAATCCCCTTTTAACTATCAAGACATTTTCAAGAGTTATTCATAATGGCTATACATTTTGGCCAAATTTAGCAAGAAAAAATAAAGGAAGTTTTTGAGCATATTGGACTGGTATCAATTAAAGAATTATACTTCTTAAACTTTGACACAAGGAAGTAGAAGTCTTATACATTGTAGAATAAAACATTCTTAATATTATAATCTCATTGGATATAAGTTTTTCAAACATACCGAATCACTTAATTGAATTTTTAGAACATTTTCCAATCGGTTAGGAAACAAGTTCCAAGCCGTTATTATTAAAACCGGCAAAATCCTCGACAATTCACACTTATTTTTGTTGAACCTTCATTTCCAACAAACTGTCATTCCTACAAAAGGTCAAGTCTCTCTACCTTTTAGGGACAGCTTTTACCTATACCTTTTAGGGACAGCTTTAGGCCGTGTAGTGATGTCAACAATTACAGGCCGAGTCGAAAGAGCAAGGAAGTTTTTGTTTTCCTCAACATTACAAATATTTATAATTTCATTTTCAATCATAAGGATCTTATAATAAATAATCTAATAATTAACACTGGGTGTTTAATAGACGAGTCCTTTACAAGAGTATATCGTAACGGCCCGTTGAGTGTGTCGTTATAAATCACTCGCATATATCTGGACTATTTCGTAGTACTTCAAGTTCTCCATCACACTTTTTTAATTTCGATACATTCTTCCTTAACAGGTTAAACTGGTTTTTGAGTTGAGTAACATACGTACTTCATTTTATGGTCTGCTATACATGCATCATCCAAGATAGAAGGAAACGTTATTCCACATTCTTTAACGTTGAGATCAGTTCTTTATAGACAATTATCAAAATTTTGATTTAAGTCAAATTATATTTAACTGGATTAAACGAAATTCCATCAAAAAAATTTCATTGGAAATATCAAATATTTTTTTAAATCTTTAAATCAAGTTTATTGTTTGAAAGGGATAAAGTTTACAAGATGAATTGGATTACATTCAGATGTAATCCAAGGTTATTTAGTTTGTAAACAGGAATTTTTAGTACTGAAGGAGCTGGGTCGTACGATGTGACGTACTGCGACCGGCGACCCAATAGGACGACATTTCCTCATTGTTCGGCTTAATGGTTGAGCTGAAGCGCACTATTATGTAACGTCGTGTGATCTCAGATGATCACAAAAACGAGGAAAAAGAAAAGAAAAGGAAAATATGAACAACTACGTCATCAAATACGATAAAATGAAAATGTTTTAGTCAAAGAATTCCATTGAGACGTAGAACAAGAATCTCTTACTTTAGGAGAATCTTTTTAATATTGCTCGCTTCTAACGGAATCACTTAAAGGAACTTACGTACTGAAGGAGATCATGACTCAGCATTTGCTCTGGTATTTACAATGAATATCTTTGCTCGATAAACAGGTATATATATATATATTTAGTATACCTGATAGAGAGAGATTGCGTATGAGTGGGTAAAACTACGCCAAAGTCTGTATTTTGGCGTAACTGTAACTATTACGTTTCAATGTTACGGCATACCGTACCGTGTCCGTGCTGTAAGTCAGTGTTGTGAATATAGAGTTTGCTGACTGCGATTTTCTTTGGTTAATGGGGATTTTGCACCCCTTCAAAAATTCATAAAAATCAAAAACTGATGCTACGACTGGACAGACCATAGTAAAATTAGTAAAAATCCAAAGTTTGAGAAAAATTGGTTATAAATTGATGAAGACATTTTTGAAATTCGAAATATTACAAGGAAATAATGTATGTTGGTGGGCAAACGTTGCAAAATTTCGAATTTCAAAACTTCATAACGTCCTTGACATTTAATTTAACCGATTTTTCTCAAATTTTGGAGTTTTACTAATTTAATTATGTTTTATCCATTTGTAGCATCAGTGTTTGATTTTTATGAAGTTTTAGAAGGGGTGCAAACATTCTCATTGGCTTAGAAGGTTTAATATTTTTCTATATTCCACATTTTTCGCTGCTTTTCTTAACTATTAGTTGTTTTTAATTTCTCTAATATTTTTATTTACCTATTTGTGATTATACTAAAACAGTTATTAACAACAATCTCGGTAAGTGTTTATCGATATTTGGTTTCGACTTAATAATGAATAAATGTCCAATATTTAGAGATTTTCTTTTTTAAGCATTGGCAATAGTCCATCTTTTCGAAATCAAATGCAACGACTTTCATTGGAATTGACTTTGAGTGCCATTTCATCAACGTAGATAGCTATATTTTCGATTTTCTTATAAAAAAGTATTTGAGCCACACAGGATTTTTTGCAGGCTGCTTACGACCAAACATCGTCAAAATGTTTGAATACTTCAGTGTTACTTAGCCATGCAAATATGTAAAATACGAAGTCAAGCCGAAGATATTTTGTGGTTTTACGGTTGTATATTCGCTAGTAAACTCTATTCTTTCTCATCTGAAAGTGCAATCAAATCAACATTGAATATCAATTCAAGCGTTGCATGGATGTCGTGACATGCAAAATGTTTAAGGATTAGTTCAGCTTTTTTGTCGTTTAAAAATACGAAGAATTGAAAATCACGAAGCCTTGACTGAACACGTAACTGCATGATAAACGGCAAGCTCACGTACGGTAGTAATGGTAAATTATATAAGAAGAATTTATGTACTTTATATACATATATATACACAATAGTCTTGATGTTAGAGTAGTCCATTAAAAGTGCTCGATACGATGAAGTAGAGCAAATATATATAAGGGTAGGAGAAAAAAACACACAACTACGTATTCATCTCGACAAGCCTGTTTCCTGACGAGTGAGCCATACGACTCACGAAACAGGTTTGTCGAGATGAATACGTAGTTGCGTATTGTTTTCTTCTACCCTTATATAATATAATATAATATAATATATATATTTATACTTTATTCCACGCATTGAACACTTTGATGTAGGTCTTTCTGCCCACTAAAGTTATGAATATCTCATTTTAAGACCATTGAGCAAAAGTTGAGATCAAACAAATTTTCCGTACTTGAGGAAAAGGATTTGATGCAGGATTCAGTTGTTTGAAAGTCATGGAAATATTGAGGAACCTTCTCAAGCTCCTTCAGTGTCGTTGAGGCACCAGCCACTATGATATACCAAGACATGTTTACAATATTTAATCTCACAAACTTTAAATTGCTTGGTATACTAGTGAATCGGTGATCTTTTTTGCTTAAATCATAAAGAGAAATCAAACTTTTGTATTGCACACTTGGAAGGCATATTTGTACAAGTAAAACTTTGACGGTAAAATAATTTATATAACTTTTAATTTCGCGAATGTTTATGCTTTATGAAGAGTGATTATACTTGTCGCATGCATCGATACTCTTCTGATTTATTGAAAACTCGAGTTTTGAACTTGAACACATCAGCGAGACACTACCAAAGCAAATTTAAAACGTAAAACACGATTAATTTCTAGGTTTTGAAACAAGAGCAAAAACATTAATTTTATAAATATGCCCTTTGGCCATATTTCGCAAATTTATGGAAGATATGGTGTGGTATTTTTAATCAACTGTCTGGCAATAATTCCTTTTAAATGCACCTAAGCGTAAAAGGCCAAGCTATAAGGGCTTAATAGCGTCATGAATTTTTTTTTAGTGACGTCAATTCTCAAGTATACAGTAAAGTATTGCGTTTATATTAATTGGATATTACGTTTTGGTTTAGATAGCGGATTATGTGGAGCTCGACGCAATTCAACTGACGGCAAATTGAAAGATGTATCAACGAAGATCAAATATGCAAAGATTTACAAGGGAGGAGGATGAACGAAGACGTTGTATTCATGATCAACAGCAACGGTCAAAACAGTACGATAAACCCATTATTGGTCCACGCCATCGGAACCAGCGAACTCACGAAGGGATTGGAAGGAAGCGTTCGCTGTCGAACGTTGATATGACTGGGTATTATATGGAAAATGAAGAAAGAGGCTATAGATCTTATGGTGTGGAAAACGAGGACTTCGGACGGGAATTTACGGATCACGAGCTTCGCATGTTTACAATTGATAGAAAATTAGCTCCTTCCTATATGCACGCTAAGCATTCTGGAAGACCAAAGAAACACGAACCTTTAAAGCCCAAGCGATCAATGTCACACGGACAGTTAGAACAAATTGGACGTAATACTCGAAACATATACGAACCAGTTAGACAACTCGACTGTTATGGAACCGGCAACGACAATAGAATACCTCGAAAGGCCGACTCTGATAGGAATAGTTCGGACTCTGGGCATTACAGCCGACCTTCATCACCTCGATCTTCGTCCACTTCGAACTACGATCATCTTTCTCCAACTAATTATCCCAACCAGCGCCATCACCAACCTCAAAGTGATAAAGGATTTCATCCCTATGTACGCGACCCTCGTCAGAGAAAAACATCAGCCCCTGTCAATAATTATAGGCCTGAGTTATCAAGGCAAAGATCTAACTCATTTGACAACTATCTATCAAACTCAAATAGTCCTAATGTTTATGATCAATATCAGCCTCGGAAGATGTCAAACCCTGGCAATTATCAAGATGCCGTAATTAGGAAACCTAGGTCTCGTACTGCAGATGGTTGGGATTCAAGGTTTGAGTATGATGATCAGGACGACGATTTCATGAGAGTACCAGGTGCAGGGAATGAAAACTTTCTTGTGAGATCAAGAAAGAACTCCTTTTCAATGGATCAAGAAAGCATGCAAAATAATATATCAGAGTTTACTCCACCAGTACCAAGACCTCGAAAGATCTCCAAAGAAATGAAAAATATCGACGTAGAAGATGACAGAATGAATCAAGGACAAGGCAACTTTCTAGTGACACCAAGAAAGAACTCCTTTTCCATGGATCAAGAAAGCGTAATACACAACGCCGATAGGTCGGCGTTTATTCCACCAATACCCAAACCTAGAAAGAGCTCCAGAGAAGAATTGAAAAATACCGACGCAGAAGATAATGAAAAAATGAATCACAGAATCCCAAACCTTTTTAAAAGTAATTCTGTCAATTCACAAGAAGCAGCGCCCGATAACTACAATAAATTTGGCCCAGATGCGGAAGATGGTGTCCCCTCAATAATGGTACGTCCCAACTTTAGTCCAACTACACCTGAACAACACACAAGAGAACTGCATGACAACAAGCCTATTAATGACGCTACTTATGGATTTCAACAAGGACTGATAGAAGAAAATACGAAGACTGTTTTTCCTGAAGATAACTATAGTTTAGATGAAGACTACAGGAACTTCAATGGTGGTAGTTTACCCCTAAACTATGATGGGATATACACATCCCCATCCATAGCAGATACATCCGTCTCAAGGAACACATTCAACACTAACATGTCGACTTTTCCTTTAACGGTTGAAAATAGACCTAATAAAGAAAGAGAAGTACAAGAAGAGGAAAGTGTCTGTAGCAACTTCTATGTCATCACAGCCAAATGGCTTGCAGTTATACTAACAGCTATAACAGTGTTGTTTTGTGTTACGGCGAATAAGATCTGCCTACTTGTCATTGGATACGAGTACGGCCTTGTTAGTGGTAGTACCAACGTCTCCTCATCAAGCCAAGGCGACGGCAAGGATCGCACCAAGGTTTCTAGTAAGGAATCGATTGCTCTTATGTTGGTGATCATAATAATGGTGCCACAAGCCATCTCTTTGTTCTACGGATTATGGGGAAAAAGAAAGAGTCAAAAATGGCCAAAGAAAAGTGCCGTACTGTGGGTAAGTTGAAAGCAAATATATAAACTCTAAGACCAATGATTGTCTTTTTAACTTATTACCAACTTGTCGAAGAGAACTTTAGTAACTGCGCGTAAACTTCATTTTGTCTATTTACTTTAGGAAGAAATGGTTTTGCTGATAAAATCTATGTAATTCAGCTCACACAAGTCACTTATTGTTAAATATTCCGAGTGTCAAATTGAGTTGAACTGTTTTGTCTTATTTGACGTGCAGTAAGCGATGTGCACAAAGCAAAACATTATTGATAAATCTTAGCATAGTTCATAGTTCGTTCTCTATTTAAGGTCTTAGGGACTTTATTCGACACACTTTTCTTTAAATTCAAAGCCACAGGTGTTCTTCAAACGGCTGCAATTGTATAGTGTTTAATTAAAGGAACACACAACAACACAAATCAAAAATCAAAATATTCATAAACTAGGTATTTACACGAAACGGAATATATATACTAAGCGGAAAGTTCGATCAACTGTTGAAAATTATGTAGGCGAAGTCTCTCAACATTTTGTGACACTCGCTTGCATACTTTGGTTTGTCAATCGTCATTAATGTGAAGAGGCTGTCGTTATGGAATTTAAGATATTACTAATGATAAAATGGCACAAAACCTTCTTAAATATATTATCGACATCTGAATCTATATAAATTATGATTTTAACGGATTCTTGTTGAAGATAAATTTGATGAATGAATGAACTTCAGTAAAATTATTTTTGAATTAGATGTTTTTTTTCCCTTTCATCAACGCTTTACTCAAGCACAATTAATAGCAAAATGTAACATCATTTTGTAAAGAAAATGACTAGTAGCTGATACTTCGTATTGGTGAAGATAACGGTATTGACGTATCTTAAATCTAACTTCGCGGATCACTGAGATTTCTTTGTCGAAACATCGAACGTTCTGAATGAAATTTAGGAGTGTTGTTGAAGGCAATGAGTAAATAATAAATAACATTTATAACTTTAAGTTGTAATTTTTTGAACGGCTTTTAAAGTTTCTAAAACTATTTGGCTTTTCTGTATAGCCAGACTTGTCAAGCTATTTTTATCGCCACGCAGCTATACTATGGTATACATTGTGGACCGTTGAGTTTAGTCTTTAGACCGAACAGTTGCTAGAATTGAGGCAGGAAGTCTTAACGTTTTTGCCTAATAGCAAACCGCTAGATTTAACGGAGTGAATTGAAGTTCATCATGACACATTCAGCATGACATTCATGAATTCACTCAACAAATCTAGAAGCCACAGATGAGCGAGTTCGTTTGCAATATCGACAAAATGCCAATGTCAATCTAAATTTACCTTCTGAAATTAATGAATAACAAAAAAAAATACCTTTTGCCATGCACCAATTTGGAACTAACTGAAAAATATTTAAATTTGTCTTAAGAACTCAGCTCAGTGTAGCCTCCATTCCAACTAAATTAAAATACTATTTGTTAATCACAGATGCTACATATAACAGGAATAATGAAATTATTTACGAAGTAAAATAAAAGATTCTAAAAAATGTGACAGCGGAAGTTTAGGGGAAAATGTGTACTAACTTATTCCCGTGATTGTACTAAGGCTTCCTTAAAGTTAAATAAAATTACTTAAGTTACCTAAAGTTAACTTAGGTTTCCATTAGTCTACCATAAAGATAACTGGTGTCGCGGCTATTAACCTGAATGGCATATAATTGAAGGTTTCAATAACTTTTTCCTGTTCCTTATCGAACTTTGCTAACGCTCATCTGACATTGCCCATCAAATAAAACTGTTTACGAAATATCTGAAAGCAAAGTTGACTTTATAATACTAATACTAATACTAATAATAACGATAACTTTATTTAGCGTGAAGATACACAATATAAAACATTTCAAAGAATAAAGGTAGTAATAATAATAATAGTAATACTTAATAGTTATTCGTCGAAGACGAAGTGAATATTGGTGAATATTTACCGAGACGAAGCCAAGGTAAATATTCACCAATATTCACCTAACCTGAGGAGAATAATTGCTTTAGTATAATTACACAGGTGAATATCAGAGAAACTTATGAAAAGACACAATCGTGTACGAATTTACACTGACTACAAGTGAATAGAAGCTCACGCGCTGAAAAGTCCATTGAATTAGGAGTCACAATGGTGCTAAAAATAACTCTGAGTGGTATATTTTTATCGCTATCTGTAGAGTTTTAATCCAATTAATCTCATCAGCGTTGCAATACGAAAGCTTTTCCAGTATCGGGAATTCTGACAGTGATTTCGATTTCTTATTTGTTGGCATAAAGTGTTAACCTCAGTAGACGTTAATAGAAAGGTTTATAGAAAAAGAGGGTCCCACGCGCCTTCTGTGATCCAATATAAGACTCGTTTGCGTAAGAGGAAGTCTTTTGAGACAGCTACATTTCCTGCACGTGCATGCCTTCTATTTATAAGAGATGGTCCGATTTTTGCCGAATTTAGCAAACGCTAAGTTAATCAAATCGCGTCAAATCAAATCAATTGTCACCGATTTTCGTCAAATCTTAATTACTGAATATTACCAAAATTTACCAAACCTCACCGAACTAATCGCATCAAATCTCGTCAATCTCACCAAATCAGTCTCAACACATTTCACTAAATCTCGCCAAATCTCACCAAATCTCACCACTGTTAGAACAAAGACAAGTTATCCCTTTTACTCCATGTACGGTAATCCTGAAAGTTGGTGGATTAAGAATTAGCCTTTTCCATATCGAGCAAGGGACTGGAACCAAGTTTCTCAAAATTAACTTAATTCAAAAATAAACCTCTTC
>JAUUIK010157024.1:0-11820 GCA_032270385.1 Urticina crassicornis | reverse complement strand
TCCGATGGATAAATCTTATCCAGTGGATAAATTTATTGGATAACAGCATCTACTTATCCACTGGATAAGGATTTATCTATCGGATAGCGCTATCCACCCTTCGTACAACTGGGCCCTGGAGTCTACAAGTTCTGAATACAACTTCAATGAAATAAAGAGTAACATACCATTCTGGGCATCGGTTTTATGTGATTTTGCCAAGGTTTTTGTGCTGGAGTTGCCAACAGCAGCCTTAGTCTGAGGGGGTTACAAACAAAGCGTGAGATTATAGATATGACACACAGAGATTTACATAATGAAATGGATTAACAATGGTAAAGGAAGAGGGGAATTAACATGTTTTGTAGCAAACAGTAAAAGTAGAGGAATTTCGGCTTTTGAATTAATTATGTTACTATGGTAACAAGGTATTTTGTATTGAATCAGTGATTGAGCTCGAGTGGTTATCAGTCATATCAAAGTTAGGCCAAATGAATGAAATTTTGAATTCTTCCAAAAAGGTTGGGCTTGTCTACAGAAACGTAGAGGTTTCAAGATGTAAAAAAATATTTGAAATTTTTTGAAAGATTTTGGCACCAAAAATATTTAATTCAAATGCATTTCAAACTTTACATTTGTCCCCCTTAATCCTTCATTTTTCCAGGAATCGTGATTTTTAATAAAAATAGGGACAGAATTTGGGAGTGGTCTCTAGCTAAAGCCTACTTTTACTGTTTGTAACAAATTGTGGCGAGGTATGAAACAAAACACAAAGAAATCTTGAAGGGATGACGAAAGAAGCTGAATGTCACAAGAAGGTATTGCCTATATCAAAAACGAGAAGTGTGCAAACCACCTTGCAAGAAATTTAGGTTTCGATATGCTTGATTAACAAGGTCTTTCACAACGTGAACAATCAGCTTCTTTCTGGTGATTAGGAAACTCAGTTCTTACATTATTTTGGAAAAACTGGTAAATCCTAACAACTAGTAATGAAAATTATAAAAGAAATAGCATTTACAAGTACCTTTGTACTAGGGGTAGTCTTGTGGCTTTTACCACCAGACTCTGCCAAACAAGGAAACCACATTAGACGACACCCTCCAAAACAGGTCACCTAAGAGTAACAACTGGGAAAACAAACTAGGTGTTCTAACAAGGGAAGCTATCAAGGGAACATTGTGTAACCCCTTTAATAAACAATTCACAGAAATGACACATGGAAAAGATAAATCTTAAGAGACAAAAAACATCTTTACATTGTTTATTTTGAAATAATTTAGAACTTTACAACAATGGAAAATCTTTACACTATCAAGTTAGTTATCAGCTCAGCTATTATAGTATTGAGACATTCTGAAAGCTCCAAGGGTCAAGCTGTGTGTAACACTACATGTTGTGACATTACTGGACAGCAAACATTTAATCAGAGTTCACCTTTCTTTGGTTAAAATTACACTTTAACTACCTTATAACCATCAACTTTTAAGCTTAGATCCAACGACAAAATGTATGGCATTCTACTACAACAAAACATTCTAACCATCTAACTTTGTAACTGGCAATACTGTTACCGATTAAAAACAGTCAGTGCTCCAATATGTTTTTTTATACATTGATTTAGACATTCAACATCAGTAATGCTTTTAGCATGTGACCAAAATGTGTGCAAAATCAAAGGAGATTTTGAGAGGGGTGTAATGCAAAACACTTGCTCATTGCTTTGGTTAGAATTCAAATAAATGTTTTCAGTGTTCTGATTGAAGAGTGGTTATATTAGAAGGTAATAAGCAGCAGATAAAACAAAAATTATAAATGAGCAAAAACTTAAAAATACAATTTCTAAATGGATTTTTGACTTCAACAAATCAATAATTATTTTTTGGTTGAATCTCCAAAGCAAACAGAATATCAGCATTCGTGTAAAATAAAAATGACTGGCCTCAAATTACTAAAACTAGCTTTATTTTTGCCTAATCTTCCTACTAAGGTATTCCCTGTAGTGAGTTACCCCATAGTAATCAGTTAGATAATCTTTTGACATTTTGTTTCATTATAGTCACCATGATAATCATTTATGACAATCTTTCATTTGTACAGCCAAACTGTAATGCACTTAAAAATGCATACAAGTTTCCAGGGAGATTGCCACAAACCGTATCCTCTATTTTTAATGAAGTACAGAATATATTATGGAAGTATATTTTATTACCAAAACATGAGCACAACATTTTTTTAATGAAAGGGCATGCCTGCTTCAGGTTGGTATGTTTCAACTGCAAAACGATCAGAGTAAAAATGGCCTGCACTTCACTCAGGGTTCAATAATAGCATGAGAATGTTCTAACTGTGCTGATGCACATATATCTTCTGGTCATAGTTCACTACCTGATTCTGAATCAGAGCTGCTATCCGAGCTTGATGAGCCAGAGCTGGAGGAGGAGCCAGAGCTACTGCTTGACCCAGATCCACTACTACTGCTCTCACTTAAACGGGAGGGCCTTGGCTCGCTTCCCACAACATCTATTATTCTCTGTTCTGAGTGATGCGAATCTGTAAAATAAAACAGCAGGTGAATATTTCTAATGCTAACTACAAAGCAACAAAGCAGGTGACATCATTGTTAAGAAAATAATAGGTAATTATGTAAATTGTACATGAGAAAAAGCAGGGATTCTTCCAGAACCTAGCAAGCAACTCTACATTCCCCCAAGTAACAACAGTATACCAGAATTTAAATGAAAATAAAGTGAAGTTCTTAGCAGAACAATCCAAACATTATCAAGGGAGAAAAATGATTTAATTCCATGATAAAAGATGTCTAGACCACATCTGAACAGAGGCTAGTATTTTTGATGAGATTGTGATGTGGCTGGAAAACCTTTAATATTGATATTATGCATAGCAGCAAATCACAGCATACCTTTCTTTGCCTGCTTCTTCTGGGTAGTTGCTCCAATTTTGCCACTAACATCCTTGAAAGAAAAGCATGCAAAACTCACCATCAATTCTGTACTTGAGTAGTGGTCTGTATGGATAGCATTACAGCTCATAGGACACATTAATCTGGACACATAATTAAATATAATTTACATGACATTAAGATACCTGTAGCCTTTTCTCTAATTCTTCTTTTTTTCTAGCTTGTTCTTGTTCTCTTTCCTCTGCATTCTTGGGTTTTTTTGAAGGGGCTTTGTTTTTTTCTCGCAAGCATGATTGGACATATTTTTCCAATTCTCTTAGAGTTGTTGGTTTTAAGGTTTCAAAGTCTATTTCTATTTCATCAGGGTTAGTATCTCCAAGACCAGGCTCTCTAGACTGTATTATGTGTACTACTTTTCCGAGCTTGCCTCCTGAAGTACAATGATATCAAACATGATGGAATTGAACAGAACATGGCTAGAAAGGGAAAGAACTAACAAGAAAGTCAACTAACGTTACGCCAGAAGCCATTGCATTACTTACCTGGCAATTTATTTATATTTAAACTAAGTTCACGTTTTTCGTCATAGTCCATGGCCTTTGCATTTTCCTCCTCATCGCTGTCAACTTCATATGTTTTTTTCTTTGCAGCCAATCTTGAAAGAAATAGAACAAATAAGAATTGATAAAATAAGAGAGAGTTTTACATAATAATGACAGGGATCAAACAAGGATGAAAGTCAATGTGAGTCTAATCAAAGTACTGTGGCTACGTGGTGGTCCCAGGACAATGCACCCTTTGCGTTTGCCTGTTCATACTCCTTACGGTGCTCCTCAGGGCAAGGCTTACAGGACAAAATCTTTTTTTTCCTAACTAATATGGCCACAGCATGATAAAGTTCTATTCTGGCTCATTTTCAAACTCCTTCAAATTAACTCTGTTGTGTTTCTGATGGAGACCCAAGAAAGACTGTACTTGCATGATAAACAAGTTAAACAAGTTAAAGGGTTGTTTGATCCAGGTTTTACAACTGTAATCAAGAAAAGCTTATTATATACTCACTTGCTTTTTGCCGATCGTTTCGATGCAGATTGTTTTTTAGCAGGTTTTTCGACTTTTGTTGTTACTGTGGGTGGCTTTTGTGTATCTTGTTTCTTTTGTTTATGAGCTGGTTTTGGTTTTGTATGTTCTTTCTTGTTTTTTTTTGCAGGTTCTGGTTTCTTTTTCTTTGGAATTATAACTTTTTCGCCTGTCAGCTTACTGAGTTGTTCATGCACTGATATAAGCTAACAACGAAAAGAAAATGCATTGACTTACAGCCTCTTTGAAATCAAACATACTCAGAGTTTCAACTACAGAACACTTCAAAATAATAGCTGTATTATAAGTGAAGAACGTTTGCTTGATTTATAACAGTGGTTGTGGTTGCAATAAACTCTTTAAATAATATAAAATAAAATAAAGCTCCTTGTTTTATGAGGGTAGCACGAAATAGCTATATCAGCTAATAAACTTGTGGCCCTCGTCCATGATCGAATTGGAATTTAGGAATGTTGATTTTTGCGAAGGGAGGAAAACCGGAGAACCCGGAGAAAAACCCTTGTGGCAAGGGAGAGAATTAACAACGAACGCAACTCACGTATGACACCGAGTCCAGGAATCGAACCCGGATCACAGTGGTGAGAGGCGAGCGCTCTACCGCTATGCCACTCATTAGATTTATACAAACATATTTTGTTTCTCTGCATCTAATAGGCACCGATTGTTACATTGTATATCACAGGTTTATTATATTTTATATTATCATCTCATCAATACCCTATAGCTTACCTGTTGCTGTAATTGTGATAGTTTATCTGCCCTCTCAGCCTCACTATCATTGGACTCAGATGTCGATTCTTCAGAGGTCTCTTGCCGTTCAGGTTCTTCTTGTGGAGGTGGTTCAGAAGGAGGGCTTGGCGGAGGCTGCTCTGGTTCCTCTGGCATTTTTGCATATTTCATTTCAAAAACATCCTGAAATAATTACCATACAGTGAATTATTACATAAGCTGAGGATTTTTTTGCAATGAAACGGCTGAATTGCTGCAGAAATTGGGAGTGTGGGAATGGTGTTTTTCCTCTAACTTCTCAATGGAAAATCAATGTTGGACAGACTATACTTTTGCTCTTTGTCATATTTAAGCATTCTTTACAACCTTAAAGCATGATAGTTTAAATACCTGCAGCTGTCTTGCCATCTTGACCACATCATGATCAGGAGGGTTATATCGATAACAGTTACTGAACATTAAGCGAACACTAGCAGCAAATTCTGATGGTGTTTCAAATTCTCTACCATCCATTTTTTCCTGAAAGTTCATTATAATAATTAACATATAATCTGCACTACAGACATATACAGAGGTATAAAGATTACCATATATGTATGCATACTAATAGTATAATAGCTTTTAATGATAATATGTGAATTAAATAACATAATTTAAAAAAAACACTTTTAGTGAGAAGAAATTTCATTTTGTGAGAGAAAAACTCCTCCCTCGCCAAATATATAGTTTCAAAGTGTCACCTTTAGCTCTTCCATGGAGACCGGTTGCTTAATAATATCATGGTAATCATGGAGACCAAGAGCATCGGCATCCACAGGCTTGTAAAACGGCCAAGCATATGCCTGTACATAAAATAATTTAAGGACAAAGTAATTACTGATAGTTAGGCCCAGTTCAGACAACACAATAGCTTTCTTTGATCTAATTAAATTCAGCACATGAAAGTCGCCGTATGAATGGGCCTAAGTAAACTTCTTGTATTGATATTGTATAATGATCTATACAAGTACTCTAGGTAACCCAGTTAAAAGTATTAATTATGATATTGTTTCATACTTACATAGTGCTTCTTGGAAAACATGTCTTTCATAATGGTATTGCAATACTTTAGTTGCTCCGAGAGTGCCTTCTTTTTTCCTCTCGACTATAAAATAAATAAATAAATGAAAGGAGGTGTCAACATTATACAAGTACTTCTAATTGTTTTTCATATTATTTTATGTTCTTTTATCCATATTTTACTTATTTGTTCATTAAAATCTTTGCTTCCACTACCTTTCACGGGTAGTGTCAGGTGACTTACAACAATGTATGCTGTCCAAGCATTCCTATTCGTTGTCACACACACTTGGAGATTGATTGTGATAAAAAAAACCATAAAAAATTAAAACCAAGGTTCTTTTGGCTACCATAGCTGCTTTCATAGTTGTAGCAGCCATTTTGAAAAGTAACCAATTTTCTGCATGAAGATGAGACTTGGTTACTTTGTACTGTTAGGTTAGATACCTTGATTGACGAGCTCACTTTTCAAGATTGTGTCACAACCACGAATGAGACTAATATAGTGAGATCATAAACCAATGTTTACCAAACAGGGTACTAGCATAACAAACCCTATGACCTTACATTCAACACACAAAGAAAAACAAACTGTATAGAACTTGTGAACAAACATGGCATACATTTTTGTTACAATTTTAACAAATGGGGGAAGTGATTTAGGGTCTGGATTCACAAAACCCTCTTTAAGATAAGATGTACCCTTAGAATTGCCTTAAGCCCTGTTTAAACTAGAACACAAGTCTGAACTTGCATCTTGTTTGAACTTGGAATGACTTGTTGCAACTCTGTCCATGCTAAAATGTTTTTGCAAGTTGAGATGTCCTTGCATCTTATTTGAACAGTACGTAAGTTACAACTAGTCAATGGAAGTTAACTTATGTTGACTTATGTCCTTGTCAGAATAGGGCTTTAGAATTATTGTAATCAATTCTTAAAATTGATTAGATTGATCTCTTAGATATATCTTATCCTGGGGAGGGTTTTGTAAATCAAAGTCTGGTTCACTAAACCAACAGCAAAGACCTCTCAATGTACAAAAGTAACAATGATACTTTGCCCTAACCTGGCTAGGTACTTCAGGGAGATCTCTATTGGGTTTCTTGACCGTTCTAGTGGATTCCCTGCGGGCTGGTACCTTAGCTGCTTTGGGAGCTGATAATCCAGAGTCTATGTCTTCAACAGGAGTGGTCGGTGTTGTGGTATCAGCTTTCCTTTTCACCCCTTTTTTGATCTGAAAATAGGGTATTTTAAAATATTTTACAATGAAAAGGGAGAGTACCTTGTAGCATGTTTAAAAAAATTATTGCACTAAAGGGGTTTTGCCATGATCATAGCAACAATACCTTGGACGTGGCTATGGAAGGGGGCCCAGGCATTACAGGTGCTGGTGTTAATGAAGGTGTAGGAAGCGCTGTTGTTGTTGCTTCTGCTGGGGTAGGAAGAGCTGTAGTGGCTGTTACTATGGGTGGCAGGGTAGTATTGACCACTGGAGGAGGGATGATAACCATTGGGGTGCTATCAGGTACAACTGCAAATACAAAATATAATTAGATTAGGCAATAAGAAGGTTAGTTCAAACAAGTCCCACCAAGATTCCCATTATGATGTATAAGCTGCACCCAAACTTGTGTACCTTAGTTAAGTTCTGTGTTAATAGAAAATAAATTTGGGCTGAGTTTAGTAGAGTGAAAACTGAACACACAAAAACCATATTCTAGATATTCCTGTAGATGAGATGCATCCCTCAACTTTGAGCAACGTTTTATTAAGAATACAAGGTGATATCTGTCTATAGGTAATGTATTAACACGTTTACTCTGTCAATCATCCACTGTACCTGGTGTTGGAACATGTACCGGTAACTCTGGTTTTGGACCAGGCTTTCGGCCTTTCTTTCCTCCTCCTGCTCCTATCCCATCGGCTTTTCTTTTAACTCCAATAAGTATTTCTTTTTCCTAACAAATTATTTGAAAATAAGTTACATGGATTTTCATGAAAGGAATGTGTCTCCTTACTGTTTAATAGTCAATCCATTTACTCTTCAAAAAATATAAAATATAACTTTCACAAAAGAATAATAAACAAATTTTAAAATATGTGTAACACTTTTTTTACACCATGGTGACCAGAAATACATTAATATTCCAAGACTTTCAAAGATTTAAAAAATAAACGACCAACATAATATAAAGTGGGTGGCTGTTCACAACAAATCCATAAAAACACTAGCATTTCAAGAAACATTAGTATTTCATGAATAGCCTTATTGCCTACCTCAGCTGGCATGGATGGTAATTTTTGCTTGAATACTTTCTCCACTGTTTGACACATCAATGATATATCCTGAAGCACAAATAATATTACTCTCTCACTGTGTGATTACTTCATTATAATGCATTCCCAAGACATATTGTACAAGATCACTTTTTTAGTGAGAAAACATAATCCCTTTGTATAAAACCCTATCTGTAATTCACAACATTAGAACCTTACTTTTGTGAAGTATGTATCATTGCACACTTTTCCTAATATCAATAAGCCATGTTATGACATTATATAAACAACTTATGACATATGTATTACCGTCAGCTATACCATTGACTTTACGTCAGCGAGCATGCATTTTAAGGAATCATTTCAATGTAACACATGCAGAAACAAAGTCTTACGAATAAATGATCAATCAATATTTGTGAAACCAATAGGTAACAAGCTAATATCATTATTTTTGATCATATAAATCTTATCAGAATTTATCTAGTACTTTTTTAGCTTGACAATATAAAGTTTGACAAATCATCAAATTTAAATAGAAATTGTACATTTTAATACCAATAATAATAGTATATGGTAACTTACATAAATAACCTTTATTTCAAGAATATAGACTTTAATATTCTAAAAAGTATTCTTAAATATTGTGCAATTGCAATGTTCATTTTCACAACATTTGTAAAGAGTATTTGGACAGTTTTGAATTAATTATTAAATCTTTTGCAGACATTTTCAATTAGTTTGTGGTTACAAGGAATAGACAGTAAGATTGTCACATCAATAAACATTGTCCAGTACACTAGAAGTTTAGATCTCAGCATAGTACAACAGTCTAATGGCATTTTATTCCAAAAATACATAATATAAGCTAGGTGTTTATTACCCACAATTATCGTTTAATAAATCGGAAGTTGAATTTGTATATATTAAAGTTTTACTTTCAGCGATATTTGTTTCCTTACTTGCATTCCAAGCAACAGGAAGATGAATACGTTTATAAACATGAACACAGGTCGGGTAGGCTCTTATGGTTTATTATCGTTTTGCATACAATCGTGGCTTGTTCATAACCATAAATGAGCTTTAAAGAGTTACCAGTGGTTTCTTACCGGTATATCACTAAATAACACCAAAAAGCGATGCTATTAAAATTGTTTATCTACACGTGCAAAGGACGCTCATCTAAATTCCAAAGGAAATTCGATTCTTTATAGATTGAATACTACTGCAGCCAAGCTGTGAGGCCGCCATTTGCACATGAAGACAAGCATGATTTTATTAAGAAAACAAGACTTACATCTCCTGGCTTGTTGTATCTGAGGCAGTTTTCAACCATGAGATTGAAATCATCGATACACTCTTTGGAGTCATTGTATTCGTAATTCTCAAGCTTCTTTTTTATTGTGCCAAGATCCATCGGCCTTTTGATGATGGAATAGTAGTCCTAAACAACATCATAACAAAACCATAAAGTTCCTTGACAACTAAACTAAACAAATAGAAGCTCGATAAGGTAAAGCAACGATCTAGTTGGAAATTTCTGTGCACTAACCGGTAGATTGAGCTTAACAGCATCTACAGGTTCGCGGAAGGGCCAAGCGTATTGATGCCTCCATATTCCTTTCATCACCGTTTTCAGGAGAAATTGAAGTTGGTTTGTCGTTCTGTTGCTCTTGGTTGGAGGCTGTTGTGGTGTAGATGAAGTTGGTTGAGCCATGCCTCGCTAAATTAAACCAAAAAAAGCGAAATCAGATTCAGCACCTCATGCAAAGAGTAAAAACCGAAACGACTTCAAATTCAGCCTTCAAGCCAAGCACTGAAGAGTGAAGTGAAGTTCAACTATTCTGATTCAAATCGACCAAACGAGTCGTATTTACCACTGCAGGCTGCTCAAAATCGTCGTATTTGTGCGAGAGTCTTCTTGGACGTCTTTCGTGCCCCTCAGGGCTTGACAAGGGCCTTATTCCATTCACTGAATCGACGACTCCATATTCACTAGGAAGACCAGACTGCTGTACTGCCTCACCAGGCCTGCGATGATGCAACACATTTTGATAAATTTCCACTTTATAACAACATACGAATTCACCAAACTACTACAAAAACACGGAAAATCACTTTATTCATCTGTTGTGAAAAAAATTTCCAATTATCTTAAGCACGATTGCGAGAATAACGACGGCGTTTGCTCAACGACATTTTAACACGGCCAACGCCATTTTGGCGGTTACTTCTTCCAACATATCACGCACAAATTATCCAAGATTTAGTAACTTCAGATGAAAAAGAAGCATGCCATACCCTTTGTAAATGCGTGTAATGGAATTCTGGAAATTTTCCGACGTCGGATGGTCTAGCGTGTCCATCCACGACGAGAGATTCAACATAAATTTGACAGTCCTTCGTAGGCTCTGTTCGTCCAGCGAACGAACAAACAGCCGCCCTTTTGAGCTTTACCTGGACCCCCAGCATAGAACGAGGCCCGACACGTCACAGCCTTATCACGTGCCCGTCGCAAGCGCGCCAAAAACCTGACGCATCAAAAATTTCCGCCGACGACTTCTATATTTGGATTAGGTTTTTGTTCGGAGAATTCCGAAGTTAGTCTTAAAGCCCCGAACATTGTCCGAATCAAGGCGAAATCAATTTAGCATAAATTAAAGCTTTTCTTTGCGAAAAACGTAGTTTCTATTTGACTGAAACTGAAAATTAAAATATTGAATGAAGCAGAAAAATCAAAGCAAAAAAAAAAAGAAAAAAACAAGGTTTCGATAGCGTTTCAACTTAATATTAAGCGTTTTTTTTTTCTGTGAATTTATTTTACTAAAGATTGTATACAATTTCAGTTACAAGGTAAATAAAAACTATTTGTATTTGAAAATACAGTACCACAAAAACTTAGAATACGTGTTTATTTTCTATTGTCTTATGCATCATAACGGAAACCAAAAAGGAAAGGTCACCCACGACTTACGGATACAGGAAATTCCAGTCCATAACGTAACCACGTTAACAAGTTCTATGTTCTGTGCCTGTTGCTGATATGTATGTGGCTTTGTGTTTCGAGGGAGGAAAGTAGTTGTAGGGGTGATAGGGCTGGGGGATGCGAGACAGACATTTACCGCTAATTCCACAGGGAACCCAAACTACGTATTTAAGTGAGACAAGAGAGAGTGAGATTATTGATCAACTGAACCTAATAGCTTGATCTCCCTTTGCTTTTTTCAGAAGTATAGCGATACATGTGAGGAGGGATATATAACGGCACTCCGCAGCCCTCTCCTCAGTTGCCCTGGGTATCCGAGGATAATAAATGTGTTTTTCCTAGAAAATATGTACGAGTCACAGCCATAAAAAAAACAACAAGAAAAACAGTTTTTATGTGTTGTTCTTTCCCCCTTCTTTCCTTGGTTTCTATTTTTACAGTAATAGAAGTCTCAGTAGAATTCTATTACATTTTTACTGGTCTTAAATAAGATACATATTTGTAAAGCTTAATTGGAAAGTGTGAACTTTGCACGATATATGTAATAGCCAGTCACTGTGTTGACTCATAATCAGTAATGACTTTAAGAACTTAAAAAAATAGATTTGTTAATCCTTCATGATCCTTCATTTCTAATTCTTGGTTTTCACGTGACGTCATCAAAAACCTAAAATCCAAACTATTCACCTCACAAAACTGTTTGTTGGATATTTTGTTTATATCGTTATAATAAAAGTATTTCCCAAATAAATTTGTAATTGAGATG
>JAUUIK010156802.1:0-11833 GCA_032270385.1 Urticina crassicornis | reverse complement strand
TCTCCAACAACAACACATAGAAACACCTGAAAAAGAGACAAAATAAAGATTAAAATGTTATTAAGCGATTTCAAATAAAGTTTGCTTCGTACTTACTATATTGCATACTGTATTGTGGTTCGAGATGTTGAAATAAGTTATACTAAAAAACAGTGTGTACATAATATAATATTGCATAGCAGATATCATTTAATCATAAGGCGTTTATTATCAAGGAATTTAGAAAACAAAAGTGTACATATGTCAAGTCATATTTCGAATAGATCATTACTTACTGTCATTAAAAATAACGCTACAACCAATTCTTTCGATGTTTTACTGACTCTCATTTTCCTCTACAAGAAGACAACAACTTTGAAGTGCTTCCTTCGAAGTTAGTACGTTGTATGTGAAGTTCAGGATTCCGCGCTACGAGGTCACGTTATGTTTTGTTCAGTTTTGTAAAACTTTATGATCAATACAAAGCTGTAATAAGACTTCGACTTGATTTACGTATATTACGCTACAGTACGAACATAAAGGTCTTTGAAGATGAAAATTTCGATTGAAAATTGCGAAGATTAGATGAAAATGGTGAAATGTGCTGTGTAATTTTCCGAGAAACGCAATACGCCATCGGGCGGGGATTCCCCGAAATCATGTGACCAGAATTACCCAATCACCACCATCATTCGGAATAGAAAACTGTCTGTTCGGTGATGTCTGTTTTCAATTTTCTGCTAGAGAATACACCTGAAGCAGAAGTATGTAGGGTTTCTTTGGCTTTCTACAGAGTTTCTTTCTTGGTCAGATAAAGAGCATACACCTGAATACTTAGATCTCAAGGAAGCACGAAAAATCGCCGACTTGCATCAAGGTAAAGTTTCTGAAAACAAACTTATTGGAAAAGCCTCGAGATATTTTGGACGTGTTTACAAATGGTTTTATTATTATCATCGTTATTAAAGTATGATTCACGATCAGGATGAAACTTCCAAATACCGTCACACGTTCGACACATAGGGCCCGTTCGCACTATGACATGAGATATTTTTCTTAAACATCGAGATCATTTTCTTAAACATCGAGATCATTTTCTTAAACAACGAGATAATTACAAGCCACCGTACTAAACAGTTTTAAAAGGGCTATTAGAAGGACAAATTTAGAAGACATTGTAAATTATTTCAAGAACTGTATTCTTTGCAATTCTTAATACTTTCATAGATACATACTTATATTATATACTTAGGATTATTTACAATTGCTTATTTTTATTTATTTCTATTATATATATATTTTTTATTATAATAGTAATTGAATAGGAAGTTTCCAAGACAGGCAACTAGTAACAGCTACAAATTTATTGAACGTTTCGGCCTAACGGATCCTCGTGACTGGATATGATTGTTGGCCTTAGACGATTGATACATATTCAACTTTTTTTATTTTTTTTATTATATATATATATTGTATTTAGTATTTTATGTTTAGTCTCTAAAATGGCAGGCCTTATTATTTTCATATTTCAAACCCTGAGACAACATTTTTGAAATAGATGTATACAGATGATTTATATTGATAGTGCTTCTCATAGTTTCTAATAATGTTGTATATAATTTCCATGTCAAGAAGTGAGTACTTATGAAACTATCATATTACAATAAAGGTGTATTGTATCTATAAATTGCAGTCATGGCAGCACAACTTTACGAGGGCATGGACCTGCCTTATCCAACAAGTGAAACTGTTCAACTATTCACTCCAATACGTAAGTTTTATTCTCCAGGCCTTGGTTCATTTATCAAGGCAAAATGACCTCCAAGTTTTTTTAAAGTTTAAACTACATGCCTTAGTAACAAGATTAGTAACTGATCCAAATCCCAAAATAGTGTCCCAGGAGTGACATACCTATCTATAAAAGAGATAAGAACTATGCAAGACTAATGATTATGAATTCTGAACAAGAGTTAAAATGAGAATTTAATACTTTTTGAATGTCAACAGTAGATCTAAGTGGAAGGTCCAGAGGAAATACAGTTTCAAACCTTTTATTCTCAACATTTCCTGGGGTACATGTCCCTGGACCCCTCTGAAAGCTCATGTTTGTAGCACTAGCCAATAAAAGAGAGATTTGGAGCTCTGCTATTGAAAATTCCTGGATCGATGGTCGCAAATATCAAAATAGAGAAGCGAAAGTTAATTCCTTCACATATCACTTCTTATCTTCATTTTTAGAGGAACAAGGGCCTGAGAGCATACGCTGTATACTGAGATTGTATGACATCTCAACATCTCCATGGAGATTAGGGAGTTACATATTACGGTGTATGCCAGAGATTTTAGCCAATGAGGTATGTACTATATCATAAATAGTCTAGAATTTTATTTAACTAGCCACTGACATAGAAACAAAAGAATTTGCCCAGCAAGCCTCACACCAAGGAACACCAGAACGAATAAGAACAGGCAAAAACAAAGGATTTATTTTCCTGGGCCGACCACCAAATAGCCATGGTGTGATAAAAGTCTATTACAATTCATTTGTACATCTCCTAATTTTTACTTAAGTATCCAATCCCTGGAGCTCTGACATACTCATAGGTACCATAGGTGTCATCAAGGCAAATATTAAAAACAAGAACAGAAAAATATAAAAGAATTGGCTTGGAAAATGCCTAAATTATCTTAACAAATACCTTAAATGACTTAAATAACTCAACAAATGACATGGCCTAGTACCATTTTTGCATCTTACTATTTTTTGTGGTAACCTGCCAGTGCTCTAGATACACCATGCTGACGAGGCCAAATAGTCTGAAACAGCTGACCACAGTTTCTAGATGCACTGGCTCACTTTCTCCTGTAATATTGGTGCCAAAGGGCTAACACCAGTTACCTTATTATATTACTGTACATATATTGCAGCTCATAATTTACTATGATTACACACACTGATACGTACCAAGAGCTGATCCCATATGGCCTAGTACCATTTCTTGCAATTATACACTTTCTAACAGATAACAGAAGCCATGGCCATAACAAACCTCAATGCCCACCCCAAGGGATTCATAAATATAGGACCACAGTGTTACAGCTGGAATGTAGCCCTTATTGATCATCTTGATGTACAAGTAGAAATGTTGGGCAACATACTCAACAATCATATCAGTTATACATCAAAGGTATTTCATTTTTTCATTGTTTTTAAATAACATAGATCAATAGATCACCAGCTTTGTGATGTAATTGTACTCTACCTATACTATCAGGATCCTTTTTGTAGTTTTTTTTATTCAGATTATTAAAACATTTGAATAAGAAAAGTTAAAAAAGGATTCTGATAGTGGTGGCATCATGACCTCATATTGCAAACAGGGTCAGGATTCGAGATCTTCAGCAGTACCTCCCTAACCAATCCTGGTTCAATTACTCCCCCCCCCCCCCTGGTTACTCCTCCCTGGACTGTAGATACTACAGCTGTCCCTACAGCTTACCAAGAGGCGGGGGGAAGCAATGGACATGTAACGACTTGTATATCTCTTACCTGGAAATGTTCATCTCTAAATATTCTTGGGTCTTGATTTCTTATTACATTCCAGAAAAGGATAACGCGAGCGGAGATATTATCTCAACCCCAGTCTCGCCTTCCCAATGACTGTGCAAGTGTTGAATTCTCACTTCATTCTGGCAGTGAGACGACTTGTGAGGGACGGTTTAGAGTCCATGTCACAACTGATGATATAGAAACAAAATCACGAGATTATAACGTTATGGTGGGTATAGCAATTAAACATCAAGCTTACACAAGTGTTACTCAGTAATAGTTGAAATTTATCACATACAATTTTTATTCAATTTCAATGGATCTTCGATAAAGAAAATGGCTGACAATCTGGCTGACCTGGTTTAGCTCCTGATCTCCTGATACAACTTACAACTACGATCAAACTTTAAGCTTACCTACGTATACATTTCTTCTTCATTTCTGCCCAAAGATTGTAGGTTATAGGTTTCTGGAGTAGGAGGTAAAATAGGTTAGGCTGATCAGTAGCTTGTTTCAAAGTTTGCCGCTGAAACATATCACCACAGGAACCCCGCAAAACAACCTCGTTCCCAGTGCCTTCCTTGTATCCAACGTCGACATGCCATTGAGAAAACACTAGGAACGAGGGTTATTAATATTTAATTTTTATTTTTATCTATGTTTTTATTTATTTATTTATTTATTTATTTTAGTTTACACGGAAGCCCCAAGTAAATTGTAAGTAGGCTAGCGTACTCTTTAACTTATTTGAAATTTTAGGGTTTCCCGGCCCAAGAGCCTACGATTTTCGGGAAATGAGTAGGGTCTGGGTACGAGAATGTTTTGATTCATGAAATGTTTTGTGAGAAAGTGACTGGACCAATATTATTAGAGAAGAGACTGGTCAAAGCTTCATACAACAAAAATGACGTCACATTTGATGTCATAATTGACCTCAAGATGACGTCACATGACTACCTCTCAAAAAGGGGGTAGGTTTCTGGGCCCCCAGGTGGTCCATTGGTTTGTAACAGGCATAAAGGAGGTTTCCTTGACTTTTTTTTTCTTGATTGTCTTTTACCACGAATAATAAAATAAGATGTCAGCTCATCACAACTGTTTTCTTCTTCTTTCTTTCAGAAACAAGATATGTACATGGCTAGCACGTTGCTCTACCTAGCTTTATGTTGAGAGAAATTAACGTCAGATTGTAGTGACCAGGAACGATGAGTGATCATTTATCTACCTTTAACACTGCTTTATCTTCCGGAACAAATAAGTGAAAAGGTTAAGGTCACGTGTTCCTAGGTAATAGTTCATAAGTATATATGAGATATTGGCTGCTTTTGGTATAAAACACGTATAAACGTTGTGCTTGAGAGGTTGCTGAAGCACTCAAGAAGCTAGAGTCGCATTCGATCTATATATCGGCGACCTCGTGACGACTCTTACACTTCTTTCGTGCTTAGCAGCCTCCCGCGTGCAACTATAACGCGATGGGTGCACGCTGAAACGTCAGTTACTATTTCTTTAATAAAGAACCCAAAGCAGAGCTGTATTCAGTGTCTGCGTGCCTCCAACTGGTCTAGTATATTTGTCCGGCGTCCATTGAATCTTACTTTCACTTTATATGCATATGCATGCACACATGAAGAGACCATCAGTGATTATACTGTGGCTTAGTTATATACTTAGCTACGTTACATTAGAACAAGAGCAGATTTCGTATGACCTTGAACGGTATGGACGTGCCGTGACCGTGTCGGTGCCGTGTCCTAGCATACTCAGGGGCGGATTTGGGGTTAAAAGGGGGGCCGACGGGGCCGCGGCCCCCCTTTTAAAAGGAAACAATATATTAACAAATTGTATTTGCATACGGTCTTGAAGGTTTTCTCTCAGGACGAAGTTTTCCGGCCCACCCTTTCTTTGATTCCTGGTTCCGCCCCTGATACTGATTGTATGAGAAGTGCTCGCGCGCTATATGATTGGTTGAGAAGATTTCCTCGATGCCATGCTGTGCCGTGACCGTGCCGTGTGCCGTGATTTTTCACACTCATACGAAATCTGCTCTATACGTACAGTACTGTACACTATGTAACATAGCGGATATTGTGGCGTAGTTGGTTGGTGCAAGGCGGTTAGCTGCTAAGCAAGAGGTCCTAGTTCAAAAAACACCGGTAAAGTGCGGTAAAGTGCTTTACTGCGTATCCCTACTGCAGGGACCGCGGAGCGAATTTTGGATTGGGGGACTTATCTGTGTGTATCAACTGGCCTAGTTTTCGTGTCGCCTAAATTTTCCCATCGTGAATTCAGACTCAAGTCGTTATTGTTCCGTTTGTATTAAATAACAAATAAGTAATTCAAAAGGCCAAAATTATTGGGTTGGAGGAGGGCTATATCCCCCACTCCTCCCTCTCCGTAGTTCCTGTACTGGGAAGGAACTAAAAGCTTTACAATTTTAAGGTAAATAATTCATTAATCCTTGAATAAAATATATCTGGTTATTTACAATCAGATGGTACAATTACTGAGATGGCCGGATAAACTGTAGTTTACTTGTAGTAATCTGTGGTGGTCATCTTGAAACTGATCTTACTTTAGATTACATTATACAGTAAAAAATTAGACCAAACTTGTTTGCGTTCTGTGACTTTATTTCTTGTCATACTTTATGAGGTAAACCTCCTTTTTGTTGCGCATGCGTAATAGAGTAAGGAGCTAATAATAATATATGTTGCTATCACAGTATTGAAACTGGAAAGTTTCTTTTTACAATCACATGCAATCCCTAAAGAAGCACTTCATAAACGAGGGATTCCTGCACCGGTCATCACAAGACAATTTTGTCAAATATATTTCTTCACAATAACGACAGGTCTTGATGGCTTCTTGTCCACAAGCATCGACACAAGAGTGTCCTCTGAGTGAGCTGCTCACTGCTACATCCGGGAAGGCTAACATCAAAGCGAGGCCCAGCAAAGCGAAAATATTCATAGTGTTCATCTCAGTAGTTTGGTAATCTGTAGAGCATAAAACGACCTTTAAAAAACCGTAAAAATAAGAAAACAAAAGAACAATAACAAAACTGAAATATCACACTAACAAACAATCACTTCAATGGTGTTGAAATATGCCAATATAATGTTTTTTTTCCTTTTGAATATCAGCAAATTATCACGTAATCCTTTCTTAAATATTTTATTATTATTATTATTATTATTATTTTCTTTAAATTTTGTTTCTTCTTCTTCTTATTTTAACCCACGATATCTGTGTGGATTGTTGTAAGTTGAACACCTGAAAGCATTCTATCACGGAGTAAATTCTAAATTTCTCCTAAAAGATAATTTGACATAATTGTACTGGGGCAGTATTCTTTTCTCTCCAGTTGAAAATGTTATTAGCAGTACACGTGATAGCGATATAGTTGATTGGAGGTTTCAATTAACTCATACAAATTTAACTTTTCAAACGCTAATTATATGACTGTAAAGCAGGCGGTTTGAAGGCGGTACCCGCCCTGATACTGAACCAGCTGGTCTTAAACTGATGGCGCACATAGCCGCCTAACCAATAAACTATCCCCAATTCTGCTTATCCTTATTGCCTAAAAGCGGTATATAATCCCACTAGTTAGCTTGTTAGTCTGTGTGAATGTTCTCTGTAAAAGAAAATAACTACAATTATTATTAGTCGCATTGAAAGGCTTTAAACGGAGTCACCAAGTCAGGGTGCGGTGTTGCCACGCGAGAACTTGAAAAGTTTGACGGACATAAATATGCGACGGTTTGTCTAGTACTGAACATTTGCATTGTTCTAATCTTAACTAATTCTATAGTTTAAGTAAAATGTAATTAAGCAAATGAATACTTACGCGTGCACCTTCTTCAATCAGTTTATACCACAGCTTTCTTTGGCAGAGGCGGACGCTTTGTGATATCTAAACACGTGTTTAACTACACACTACAGTATACTTAGAGCAAGGTCTTGTTATACAAGAGGATCATAGATACAATCTTATCACAAGACAGCCAAACTGATGATAACGAAAACGACCAAGAGGAAATGACAAAATTAACGGTCATTTTGGGCATGAGAATATTTTAGATGTATAGGTTGTTTAAGTTCGTTTTTATTGGTCATTCGTTATTCGTTATTATAGTCTTTATAGTCTCGTACTATGAATATTCGTTTTCGAAGATTCCTTGGGTCCTAAAAACAGGATAACCTGGAGTAAAAGCTAAAGAAATGAGGATATAATCATGATAATATATTCATACTTTTCCATGAAATGTTTGAATGGTGCTCAGTTCCCAGCTGTCATCTTAATTAGATCATTTAAGGCGACTACTTGATATGTGTTTTAGGTTATTTGCCGGTAATTTGAAGGTATTTCCCGCAGCTAATGGAAAAATATAAGCCATTAGTGAACAACAGCTGAAAACTGAACTCAGCCAGTGAATGACTTTATAAACACGTTCATTTTCATTTTGTTTGGAAGATTATGGGTAACATTCGGGGTCTTTCACCCGAACTAACACAATGAAAAGATGAGAGTTTTTGAGAGAAATTTGCTCAAAACAGTCAGATGGACGTTTTCGAAAAGCAGTAAAATGAAATCGGAGGTTATTGATAATACAGCGCTATCGCTTTAGTGAAGACAGAATAACTAGGAAAAATGGTGACTTAAGTTGTCTTCATCGACTCTATCCAATGTGAACGGGTAAATCACAATACCCAAAATCATCAAAATTATGAGTGTCCACAGAAAATATTTACTAAGTTCAGGAGAACGAAAAGCTAAGAGTTTCGAGAAAAAACGTATACTTGTGGGTCGAGGTGGTGTCAAGCATTATCAATGTTCAGTCGTTTGTGGATTATTAATTAGCACCGTATCAATTCATCAGCATCAAGCAGCGGAAACGCGCGACAAAAAGACGTTTATTTCTCATCCTCGTTTGGCTATCGTATTTCCTCTGAACGATGTTGTCCTGTGAATTCACATCTTGTCGTAAAATGTCGTGCCAATTATGTATGAAGGTTGCCAAACAAAGGAAGGTCTAGTAAAACACTTAATTATCGATATATATGACCACAATATGCCGTTAATATTTATTGTTATCGTTTGTGTCATGTTGAACGTAAAGTATCGGCTTTTCGTACATGAACTATAAGCTTAAAATCGAAGCATATCAAACATAATGATTTTTACTTAATATTTTCATATTACTAAACCAAAGCTTTCGGGTTAAATGTCAGTCATGATGGTTAGAATGTGAAATGAATAAATGGTAAAAGAATGAATGTACCCAATAAATGAAAGAAAATTGTACACGTAAATAATGTTGCTCTAAATGGCATTTCTATTTCAATATTATTGCCAATACGCAAGCTTTAGTTTTCTCAATTTTTGCAGGTCGTAGTATTTCTGTAAATTCCATAGCGAGGCCGAGAATTATAGAATATATCAACAAGATAAACTCCCCTAAAACAAAAAAGCATCGAGGAGTGATGTAAGTCTAGATGAATTGTATGGTATCATTGCCTAATTAAACGCATTTTAATCATATCTTTGACAGTTAACTCGAAGTACAAACCTTCAACAAACTTAAAGATACTTTCCGTTCTTTTACTGAACGTGGCACATGTCTATCTCACATCGTATTTTCGATTAAAGATATCAAATTTCCGTCCCCTGACTTCAAAAAAGAATTTAAGCTTATCTGAGACTTCGCCTCTTCCACAAGTTGGCATAAGACATATAGAAATGACGCCCCCTGATCGCCTCCCCCCCTGATCTCAAGACAAAGACAGGGCGTGTCCTTCTGTACAATATAAAGCCACGCAGGACCGCTCCACATTCACCTATTGTCATTGACGTTAGAGACAAGCGACGAAGGACTGAAAGAAACTATCAAGGTAAACTATCATACTATCAAGGTAAGCTATCTCTATAAGCAAGGAATGCCAGGAGTTACTTTGTTTGTATTTTAGTATTTCTGTTTAAATTACTTTTTACATCACACGTTTCTTTCCCAATCCTTGTTTTACCTTTTATGAACAATTCATGATTCTAGCTTCCTAGCTTTAAAATAGATAAAACAAGCAATAAAACAAGCTAGCTTGAGGAAGGCGGTTCTATAGAAGTGTTTCGTGTTCATGGAATTTCAGTGCAACATCTCTTTACTACTAGTAAATTGTAAAGTATAAGATTCGCGTATTATGAAACACAAATTAAAAGATTGTACTGAACGAAACTGTAAAGTCACAGAAACAACCTCCAAGGTTTACTAGTTTTCCACTGACTGAAAGTAGAATTAAAACAAAAAAATTCCAGGCCTTCAGACTATTTTTCGGCTTTGCCTTTATATTCGGATAAATGAATTAAATATTCAAAATTTTCACATCAACTTTATAACTATCAGTTTTCATGGAAAGTTTTTTTGATTTAATTTCAAACTCAAAGAACTGACTACGAAAAATAGGCAACTGCAGACTATGAGCAAAGTCGCTGTGTGATTGGCTGTACAGGCATCGTCAATTAATCGATGGTCAAAATCCCTATTTATTAGGTTACTATTACCGGTAGTTGGGTTACGTGGTAACAATAAGGCTGGCTCGTATCGTTTTCAGTTTTCATAGTGACGCCGACTTTGTCAGTTTGCTCGTGACCAATTAAGGCGAGCAAAACCTTGATCCCACTATTTAATTGTTAAATATTCACATATCAGATGCCATAATGTCATTATCTCATTAAGAGACAATACCGACTTACTTTTAAAACTATTACCTCATCGTCATGATTGTCGTAATTCGTTAATCAATTATCGTTATCGGTTTGATTAGTAGTGTTCATCACGCGTGTTCGTTATCACGCGTGGTGGCTGCTGTCGTTATCGTTATCATCATTAGTACATACGTTCGTTCACAGTATAATCTGTAATTGGCCTATGGAAGCACCTGTTTTTCGTATCACCTTCCTTGAATCGAATTAACGCAGGAAACATGACATCCTTGACAACATTGTAGTATACTATCACTCTGTATCTCTTGCTGGAGAAACTACCCTGTGGGATATCCTTCTCAGTTCTTCCTGTTCTTAATACTTGTTCCAGAAGTTGTTCTAACAGTCGCCTCTGATTGGTCAACCAACATATATAGGTCAACCAATCACAGGCGTCAAAAATCAGGGGCGGATCTAGGGCCGGGTTCAGGAGGTGCGCACCCCCCGGAGAAGACCTGACGGTATAGGATATGATGAGGACTATACTGTGAAAACGACGGCGCGCACTCCCCTGAGAGAACGTGACGGCATAGTATATAAGAGGAATATACTGTCAAATCGACGGAGAATTTTTTTATATATTTTTTGGTTGTGCGTATGTTCGTGCACCCCTAAAGAAAATCTTGGATCCGCCCCTGAAAAACCAACTTAATAAACGATCTCCCCAGCCCCTTGTTGTGAATTAGAACTTACGACAAATCATCATCATCATCATCATCATCGCCATCATGTGATTACATCCACGATACAAATATTATTTTATCAACGTGATCTATTAATCATTAAATCCTAACGTTTTCCTTCTATAGGATGAGATTTGCAGTATTTTGTGTGATAATTGCCTTGTGCCTGATCGCTGTGTCTAATGAAGTTGCTGGTAGGCCACCTAATCTGTACTGTAAAATTAAGTGTACAAGGAAGCTGAGAGATTGCTTGACGTCTGGACGATCACCTGCCTCTTGTGATGAAATGGAGTATTTCTGTCGTTATTCGTGTTAATCGATATACGTATGGAGAAGGAGTGTACTACTGTTAACTAGAATATAATAAAAATCGAGCATTCAAACTTAATTCGATTCAATAAGTTGTGGTATTTGCCTTTTATTTGGTTAATATATTCTCATGCACCAACAATTTTTGAAAGCTTGCCACTACATTAATATCCAACCAAACTTCTTCAAAGTTGATCAACTTACTAATTTTGATGTGCTCTTTCTTGTAATGTGGTTCATTTTGGGCCAATATTAATACCGAAGCGCACAGGTGACGTCGAATTCATGTTTGTCCGACTTTATTATAACACATTCTTGCGTTTCCAACAAAAGAAAATGTCTCATTAAACTGAAATCAGTCCCTCGAGAATAAATTTTGGTTTGTTTGTCCGCATTTTGGTCTATAAATAGTAACTGTACGCAGCGCTATTGGCCACTACAAAATCGAGTAGAGGTCTGGGTACTAGTTTGAAAAGCTAATATAATTTAATCTAATTAAGAAATGAACCCCATCACAAGAAAGATCACATCAAGATTAGTATATTCACC
>JAUUIK010156691.1:0-11840 GCA_032270385.1 Urticina crassicornis | reverse complement strand
CTACTGAGACTGCTTGTAGCACAGCCTCTCCTTCTCCCCAAGTCCAAGAAACTGTTGCAGTTGCCATACAACAAACAGCTGGTACATCCACTCTACAATCAGCTGCAACTGGTAGCATGCCACTTGTCAGGAGATCCCTGCAATACTGTGGCATTTTTGAACAAGCAACCAACATCACTCTCAACTCTTGGAGAAAAGGTACAACAAAACAAAACCAGACATATCTTAAGAAGTGGGAAGTTTTCTGTGCTGAAAGACATTGTGACATGTTCTTCAGGATGCCCATTAGCAAGCACCCTTTAGTCACACGTTTTATGAAAGGGGTCTATCAAGAAAGACCTTCATGATCACTTCTAAGATATACCGAGATATGGGACGTTTCTCGTGTTCTGCACTATGTTCGCAACATGGGGCAAGTTAAGGAGTTATCACTTAAACAGCTCTCATTTAAGCTGACTATGCTATTGCATTATTGTCTGGTCAAAGGACACAAACTCTGACTTTACTTGATACAAGATTCATGTCTATCACTGATACATGCTGCCGTTTTGCCATAAATGACCCATTGAAACATACCAGAATGGGAGCTCATCAAGACCCAATAGAGCTGACAATACCATTTGTGTTGTTGCAACGTTGAAAAGGTACAAAACACAAGCTCTTAGGGTGGATGTCACAAGACGTATTATTAGTTACACCTAACCATTCAAGGCAGTTTCTGTTGACACCATATGGAGATGGTTGAGGAAAGTAATGGAAGGTGCTGGTATTGATACCACTAAATTTAAGGCATACAGCAAACGTTCAGCATCAACAACAGCTGCACATCATGCTGGGCTGTCTATGGATACCATTCTCACTTCTGCTGACTGGTCTAAGGCCAGGACATTTGCTGTGTTTTACAAGAAACCTATTCAAGTTAATGGACAATTCAGTCAAGCCATTTTGAGCTCCCGCTCTTACGAACTCTAACTAAATTGGTCACTTAGACCCTACAAAGCATGTTGGACTATAGCTTGGTTAAAGCTTTCAATTTTCAGAGAATAAATATTGTTAAGGTTTCTTTGAAATTGTGTAGAAACTTTACTTGTGTTAAATACACTCCCAAACACTGGCTTTAAAGTCTAATGTGGTCTCCTTGTGACTTAGCGTGACAAGGAGGTAGAATTGAACAATTAAACGAGAGTTACCTGTAAGACTTACCTGTTTGATCACATCCCACCCTTCTTGGCTCGTATAAACTGCTTACTGCACCTCTTCCCTACCTTACATACAGCGTTTGGGAGTGATTGTTTTAAAGACTGAATCCTGGTATGTCAAACAATCTCTTGTGATCACCTTGTTCCTGCGTAACAAGTCGGTAGAATCCAAATCAAACTTCAACTTACAGGTAAGTCTCATTGAATTGTTCAATTAAAAACTACAGTTAAGCAGAAGGTCTCTGACCATTCCCTTCAGTTAACATGCCGCCTTCCATATTCAAGCAAAGATGATAATAATGATTGAGTGTGTTAAATGTTCCAAATGGTACCACAAGGATTGCCAACAAGTACCAGAAAGAGCTTTCAAGAGGAAGAATGTGATGTGGAAGTGTAGTTCATGTGCACATGATGTTTGATAACACTTAGCTTAATTATAAGCAAGCATTAATGAGTCTAATTTGACTATATATATATTCCCTTTTGATTATAATTATATATATTAACTTTATGTATCAAAAATGTTTCTACAAAATCGCAAGTCCCAATGTTTTATTTTTTGATGTTTCTATTACTTTAGTTGTTAATCCTGTTTAGATACAGTTATCTTAATTTCCGATGCCGGGCTCAAGCAAAGGACAATCTTACCGCAAACGGAAATAGGCGTTTTGGACACCACGTTCCAGAATCCCTGGAATGCAAAATCATGTTGTCCCCTGCTTGTTCCCTTCGCATAAATAGCGGCGAGTTCCGACAAGCTTTTCAGTGGGTTTTTGGAAAGCAAACAGATTCATTAGAGGGGGCAGCGAGGGACGAGATCCTGCTGCGGCAGGCAGAAGAATGGTCTACACCCCACCTGATGTGCCAAGTGCTGCGTGACACGTTTGGTGAGAAACTAACGCTAACCCAGCTCTTACAAAGGTACTACGGCAGGTGCCAAAAGGAGAGGGAATCCATACAGGACTACTCCCATGCCCTGATGGCCCTGCTGGACCAGCTAGAGAAGACACACCCTGACAGTGTGGCAAACCGCAACCAGATGCTGCGTGACACCTTTGTGGAGAATCTCCAGGACACTCAGCTCCGCCGTGATCTGCGTCGGATGTTATGGGAGAGCCCAGACAAGACCTTCCAGGCGATCAGGGACGAGACCATACGTACCTTGGAAGAGGACCCACTCGAGTGTCAACAGGTGTCCGATCTCCCATCCAAGGCCATGCAGGGCCTGATGGCGGGACAGAAGTTGCTGACGGATGGTCTCCAGCAGCAGCAGAAGATTCTGGCAGAGACGCAGGCAGCTCTAGCCTTGCTTAACCAGCGGGTGCAGGAGAGGGGTGTTCGGCGCTGTTACAACTGCAGCCAACTAGACCACCTCAGTTACGACTGCCCGAGGCCGAGCCAAAAGGGGACCTGGGGACAAAGGAGGAGGAACGAGGAAAGGGAGGAGAAAATTCGATGAACAGAAAAGGAGTGAAAATGAGTCGTCAAACTCCAAAACCCCACAGCAGTGAGCCATGCTGTGGGGGAACAGTAGTGGCTCTGTCTCTGTCTTTCAGGAACTGGAACGAACAAGGCTGGTCCGGACAACTCCCACACTGGTGGCAAATGTTGGGGGTGTACCAGTGTGCAGACTCATCGACACCGGCTCCATGGTATCCTTCGTCACCGAATCGTTCTTCCGGGACCAGCTACAGCCAACACTGGGTGATGTTCAAGAGGGGAACTGTATGTTTGAGCTGCGAGGAGCAAACGGACTGGACATCCCCTATGTTGGCTATGTAAGCAATTCCCAACTGTGGGATCCTTGTAACCAAGGATACCCCAGCCGCTGCTGGAATGAGGAGGCGGGTGCCTGGGATCTTTGGTAGTAACATACCGTAAACACCCATGTATAAGCCGCAATATTTTTTTAATTCTTTCTCGTTCGAAATCAGGGGCGCGGCTTATCTATAAGTTAACTTGAAAAGGTTACCAATATGCTAATTTTAGCGCAGGTACTAGCCCAGGTACCCCACTTCAAAGAATTCAAGCAGCCCAATATAAGGACTGGTTTCGCTAAGGTGGCTGGGTCCAATTCAGTTTGGGTTCCTCCCTTTAGCGAGACTGACGTTTTAGCGACTGGCCCAGTGTGGGGCTGTAGAGCTGTGGTGGCACCCTTAGCAGTTCCCATCACAGGAAATTTAACTGTAGCGAACACTCTAGTTGACACTTTTAGGACGTGTTTTGTGGTCAGGGTTGCTAACCAGACTGCAAAAGATGTTCAGCTAAAGCCAAGAACACGTCTTGGAATTGTCAGAGAGGGTGGAGTGTTGCAGGCAGGAGAGCAATTGGAATTCTTTCAGGAGAGCAACGTGGTGACAGTCTCGTGTAACCCCAGTGCTGATCCTCAGATGCCACCGAAGGCAGGGGAAGCACAAGCTCCCAACTGTGTTCACCCTACACCGCTTTTCTGGTACGGAAGTCCAGAGAGGCGAAGCTCACCGCCTGTTCAGCAAATATACAGATGTGTTTACTGCACACAAGGACGACATGAGACGTACGTCGACCACCTACCACCGCATCCACACCAAGGACGATGTACCTGTGATGCAGCGACACTGGCGTATACCCCCAATGTCTACCAAGAGGTACATCTGTAAAGCAGCATTTGCAGGACTTACTGAAGAGGGACGTGATTAGATCAAGTAAAAGTGACTATATGCGTCCCCTATTGTTCTTGTGCGCAAGAAATCAGGGCCGCTCCGCCTATGTGTGGATCACCGGCGGGCGCAGTTCTTCTCTACCATTGACCTCGCGTCGGCCTACAATCAAGTCGAGCTGGACCCCCGGGGCCAACATAAGACAGCCTTCACCGCGCCCATGGGGTTGTTAGAGTACAATTGAATGCTCCAAAACATGCCTGCCACGTTCCAGCCGCTGATGCAGGGTGTGTTCCGTGAGGAGTTGCTGCAGACAATGATGGTGTATCTCAATGACATCATTGTGTTTGCAGGAACTGTTGACGAACACCTGCAGAGGCTGGAGACAGTACTAAAGAAACTGAGGGAGCATGGCCTAAAGATCGAGCCATCCAAGTGCCAATTCTTACGGGACCAAGTACCATACCTGGGGCACATCGTGTCAGCCGACGGAGCTGCTACTGACCCTGAGAAGACCAGAGCTGTAAGTGAATGGCTGGTCCCAGCACTGTGCGTGACTCGAGGTCATTTCATGTCATGTCAGTTTTGCTTCCTATTATCGTAGATTTGTCTCCAAGTTCGCACAGGTTGCTGGGCCACTGCACCAAGTTGTGAGTGCATTGGGAAGTGGCGGTGGCCAGAAGTCAACCAGGAAGCCGATTGGAACGATTGGAAACCTCTGGACCCCGGAGTGTCAGACTGCATTTGACCGCCTGAAGACCCTCCTGACAACCACACCAGTACTCGCCTACCCAGATTACACCAAGCCCTTCATCCTGGAGACGGATGCTTCCAATGAGGGACTGGGTGCTATACTCTCCCAGGAACAAGATGGTAAAACAAGAGCGATCGCATACGCCAGCAGAGGGCTCAGGGGTTCTGAGAAAAACATGGAAAACTATTCCTCGCAAAAATTAGAACTCCTTGCCCTCAAGTGGACAGTTAGTGAGAAGTTCAGGGAGTACTTGATGGGGTCAAAGTTTGTTGTCTATACGGACAACAACCCGCTGACCTACTTTCAATCAAAATGCAAGCTAAAAGCTAACAAGCAATGGTGGGCAGCAGAATTGGCAAATTTTGACTTTTCTATCAAGTACGCCCTGGACGGAATAATGCTAATGCGGATGCCTTAAGTCGGATCCAAAGAGATGACAAGGATGAGGTCGTATCAGCCTCAGTGAGTGCAGTGCTAGCCTATGGGGCGAAGACCATCCGCCTACCGGAGGAAGTGAGGGAGCACCTGGTCACAGCAGCAGCAGTCATGGCCAACGTCAAGCCTGATCTACTGGAGGACCAGCAAGCAACCTCGCTACCGATGGTAACCAAGGAGGAGATTGCACGTCTACAGAGAGAAGACCCAACCATTGCATGGCTGATCCACCACAGGGGCAGAGGAAGACCACCAAACAAGAGGGAGAGGACCCAAGAGACCAAAGAAGCAAGAAGGCTATTCGAGCAGTTCAGAGCTTTCAATAAGAGGCGGCAACCGGCGGTTTATCGCCGGATATTTCACCTTAAACTGCCGGCTGTTTTCGCTAAAAGTTTATTAATTACCAAATAAAGTTATAAACAAACATCACTGGATTAAGTATTCTTCGTAAATATCTTTACTTTTGTTTGTTTCGATGCCACGATCGCGAACGGCGTCAAAACGAACGCCATATTGCTTTTGGAGCGAAAAGAGCTCTGGGTAATAAAACGGGATTCCTGTGGTGACTATGACCAGCGGCTTCCCACGTGAGAAAAATGGCGGCCAAGCGTGACATCCGCAATTTTTTTCCGCCATCAAAACCCCAGCCTTCCGTTCCTGGTAAGTAATCTTTATTATAAAGTTTTAAAAATATTAAAAAGACTTGATTTTATCTTGTTGTTGTCGATTTTTGCTTATTTGTTTAATATGTTTTGAGTCGTTAACTGTTTCGGAAATTCGGGCCCTGCTTTACGATTTAACTCACTTACGATTTAAATAGGTGGTCCAGAACCGAAAAGAAAAAAAGCTTCAAGTGATTCTTTGCCTGATCCTCAAGTACATGATTCTGATCCTCAAGATTGTGATTCTGATTCTAAAGATTGTGATTCTCATCCTAAAGACTGTGATTCTGATCAAATGTTTTTTCTGAAACAAATGTTTTTGCTGTTAGGAAGTGTTGTCAAAGTTCAACTTGTTAAAGATATTTCCAGAGCCAGCTGTTTTGGCATACTTGCAGACGAGGTTTGCGATGTTGCTAATAAGGAGCAGCTAGTTACTTTCATCAAGTTTGTCCATCCTGACACTGGTAAAGCAAAAACGGCTTTTCTCTCAGCAAGCGACATCTTGGAAAACTCAAGCACAGGTTCACCAGATGCCAAAACGATAAAAGATGCGATCATTACACAAATAGAAGCTGCTGAGATAGAGAAACATAAACTTACTAGTTTTGGAAGTGATGGAGTATCAGTGATGACAGGTAAAAGAAATGGTCGCTGCCAGTCTACATGCCGAGATAAAGCCATTGATTAATATACATTGTATTTGCCATCGATTGGCACTTGCATGTGCTGGTACTAATGACGCCATTTCCTATTTAAAGAAATTTGAGCGAATTCTACTGCAGCTCTGGTCTTTCTTTAAGAATTCTGCAAAGAAACGTACAGCATATGCAAAAGCTGTGGTAGCCATCAATGAGATCAGTATAAGTAAGAAGAACAAGAAAAAACTACGAAAGCGGTTCCGTAAAGCATGCAGAACAAGGTGGCTTTCCACAGAACACGCAATAGAAGGTGTGTTTAGAGATTATGAAGCCTTGCTACAGACCCTCAGAATTTTCAAAGAAGACGGCGATTCCACTGCAACTGGTCTTCTGCAACAAATCGGGAATCTGGAATTCATTGGCACAGTATACCTTTTGCATGAAGTTCTGCCAATTCTTGGTGATTTGAGCAAAACCTTTCAAGGAGAAATATGCCTAGCAGCAATCAAGCCAGCCTTAGATTACACTGTTGATCATCTTGAAAATGTAAAGAAGATGAAGAATCTAGCCCAAGTCAAAAAGGATCTCTCAGAGCAAGGAAGACTTCATAGATGTGACCTGTCTTTGACTCTAACAATTGAGCAGCAGCTTAAAAATCTCACAGTCAAGTACATTGCGGCTGGAGTCCATCATCCTACCCAAGGTGTTGCGTAGTCGAGTGTTGAAGGGAGCACATAATCAGTGTGGACACCAGGGAGCTGAGCGGACAGAACAGTTGCTGCGCAAACGATGCTGGTGGCCTGGACTGGGAGATGATGTCAAGCGATGGATAAGTGCGAGAGGTGTTTGATTGCAAAGAGACCCTACACAGTGGTAAGAACCCCCGTGGAAGTATCATAGCTACAAGGCCCCTCGAGGTACTAGCTATGGACTTCACAGTGCTAGAACCTGCGTCTGATGGTCGCGAAAATGTTTTGGTCTTAACCGATGTGTTTACCAAATTCACAGTGGCTTTACCAGCACGTGACCAAAAGGCTGCAACGGTGGCTAATGCACTAATCAAGGAATGGTTCCTAGTTTACAGGATCCCGGAGCGTATCCACTCTGACCATGGGCGCAGTTTTGAAGCAGAGGTCGTGTACGAACTTTGTAGGGTCTATGGGGTGAAAAAGACCAAAACAACCACATACTACCCTGAAGGGAATGGACAGTGCAAGCGCTTTAACCGAACTCTGCACGTGCTCTTGCGCACTCTGACGCCCCAGGAAAAACGAAAATGGCCCCACCACCTAAAGGAACTCTGCTACGCTTATAACTCTACACGAAATGCTACCACGGGTTATTCTCCCTTCTACCTTAAGTTTGCAAGGGATGCAAAGCTCCCCCTTGACATTCTGCTACCTAGCGACTCAGCAAAGGAGGACAACCAGCTGTGGATCACCGCGCACCAAAAAAGGCTGCGGGCGGCACACACTGCGGCTGGTGAGCGCCTCAAGGTAGCAGCAGCGTCACGTAGGAATCGACACAACAAGGGTGGGAAACCCATGGCAGCACCAATTCCAGTTGGAGAGAGGGTTTTAAAGCGGAACAGGAAAGTGCGTCGACGCAACAAGATCCAGGACAACTGGGAGAGCCAGTTATACAAGGTTGTCGAACAGAGGGGCAATGTAACCTATGTTGTCCAGCGTGCAGAGGGTCAGGGAGGAGACAAGACGGTAAGCTGTGCTGAACTGCAGGTCTGTCCAAAACCAATACTAGAAACAAACCGACCAGGCAGCACAGACAGCAACATGCAAATGAAGCTGGACAACACGACTCATCTGATGACGAGGATGGACCTCCACCATTCACCATTGAACTTCCAATTGCAACAAGGCAGCATGGATTCTGATGCGGCAGATGAAGATTCTAGTTCGGAGGGGATGTTCCTACAGTGCGGCGTTCGACAAGGGCTACGGCGGGTCAACACAGCAATCTATACAACCTTTCCAAGTCAGCGGTGAATTGACAAGTTACGGGTATTACAACACATTGCACCTGCAAGTACCACAAGAGGGATATTGCCTGGCTTGCCCGAGGGCGAGGCAAGCGAAAATGGGGGTGAAATGTGACAGTGCACTAAGAAATATATTTGGAACACTTGAACATTCGGTTAAAGACTTTGATTTAGCTGATGAACACTTATTTTACATTTAGAAATTCTTAGTTGTTAGTTTGGACAAGTTTAGTCAGCGTTTAGGAATGCAGTTGAGCGGATATACGTTAGTAACACTTAGATGCTAAAACATGCTTTTGGGCAGCAAGCGTAAGAAGTTTTGATGTTTCTATTCCTTTAGCTGTTAATCCTGTTTAGATACAGTTATCTTAATTTCCGATGCCGGGCTCAAGCAAAGGACAATCTTACCGCAAACGGAAATAGGCGTTTTGGACACCACGTTCCAGAATCCCTGGAATGCAAAATCATGTTGTCCCCTGCTTGTTCCCTTCGCATAAATAGCGGCGAGTTCCGACAAGCTTTTCAGTGGGTTTTTGGAAAGCAAACGGATTCATTAGAGACAAGTCAAAGAATAAAGAACTTGCATCTGCAAGACATTGTAATGCCTTATTTTCGTTCCCGTTTATGACATACCGTTAATGGTACTTGTAAACATTAGCTTTTAATTTTGCTTTTTGCATAATAAAATGATGTGTTCTCAATCACCTTGGACAATCTAAGTTCGTTTCCCTGCGCGCAAGCCCTTGCCGCCGGTTACATAAATATTTCTTGTTTTTCCTATCTAGCTTCTCTTTAGCTTCTCCTTGGTTTTTCTTCCTCCAAATTTAAAGTGTAGTGATATGTGTATCCCCTACCTGGGATACACATATCACTAGGGATCTGGGTACAAGGATACTATATACTATAATTATATTGATTATAATCTTAAGACGTATAGCTATAGAGCCTTCTCAATTAATGCTCAAATAATTTGGAATTCACTTCCTATTAATATTAGGAATAGTCAATCTGTTGATGTTTTTAAAAAACAGCTTAAGACTCATTTATTTAGGTTAGCTTTTTTTAATTAAATATAGTTTTTAATAGAGAAATTAGATATATATATACATTTCTTAGCATAGTAGATTTCATTTTGGTTTTTAGATTAAAATTTTGTAATCTTTGAGCACCTGAGGAAAGGCGCTTTATAAATAATAAAGTTATTATTATTATTACTAGATACACATATTACTGTCACACCTCCATCTTGAAACCACTTTGATATAACCAAACAAGGAGTGGTTACTCAGTTTTTAAGCGAATAACCGTTGTTAACAGGCTCAGGAAGTATAAAAATGCGGGTTTTTTGGAAGTTGGACTTACAAAATGACCTTTTCATAAAAAGACTTAAATTCTTAATTGAGCCTTTATAAGGATGAGAAAATTAGATGTGAAGTTGAGACATCTCTGAGAACAGTGGCTGGAAGTATTCGCTCTGAATACAGGTCTACAAAAGGAAGTACAGCAAGAAAAAAACTTCACGCAAAGCTGAGATGTTTCCACATTTTTCACGGACAGGCTGTGTCAGTATCTGAACTTTAACACAAAAGATTGAATCAGCAAAGGATGAACTAATTGAGTGGAGAAGAGAGTGGAGGCTCTAAATAAAAAGACCAGGAAATTGATATGCTCCAAGCAGATAACAATGAACTAAAGAGATACATAGCAAGCCTTGAAGACAAAGAAAAATTAATCTTAAAAATAAGGGAAACGATATTGCAGATGTAAAAAAGATATTGCAGATGTAAAAAAGAAACTTATCATTTGGTTTGGAACTGCAATCCATGACAGTTAAGGAAATTAATACTGGAAAAATTCACTGTGTTCCAGTAAATAAATCATCTGACACACAGCAAGTTAATGGTGGTGGTGGTGGTGGGTTTGAAAGCTTATGCCAAGATGACAAAGAAAAATTAGAAAGAAAATTTGTTTATCTTAGATAAAATTTGTTTATCTTAGATAAAATTTGTTTATCTTAGATAAAATTTGTTTTTCTTAGGTAAATTTTGTGTTATTTATGATTTGTGATGGATTACCTAAATCTTACCTGGTAAAGCAGAGAAGAGAACAGCTGAATGATATCGGCCACATCACCCCTACACCTGGAAACACAGAAGGTCACAGCTTTCCTTTCTGGAGTTCCTTATTGAACGTGTGAAAGATATTATGTCTGCCTCACCAAATACAGACTGGGCCAGTCAGCCTGTTAGAGTCAATTTATCTGGAGATCAGGTGCAAAAATGACGAGAAACTCTACATGTAGTTTGATTCTTCTCTCTTTCTCTCTATACCAGGGGGAGAAGACTGTATGTCAGCCAAGGGATGCCACACTATTGCAGAAGTCAAGCGCACATAATCTTATGAGACTTTGAGGTATTCCTTTGGTAAAAGTCTTTATAAAGACATAAATGAGTCTATAAAAAAGAAAAGGCTATGTGTTAATGGAAAAGAGCTCACTCTAGAATACTTTCTTGGAGGAGATTATAAATTTATATTAATTTTAATGGGAATGAAAAATGCAACCTCACTCAAATCATGCATGCATATGGTGCAGATGAATCATGAATTTTGAAATGGAACATCATAATACTGAACCTCAAAAAAGAACACAGGAAATTGGCCAACAAAAAAGGAAAAAAACAAAAATTTCAAGTGATCATGAACCTTTATTGAATATTGAACCACATCATATTATTTTAGATGAATTACATCTTTCGCTGTGAGTAATGGATGTTCTCATAAACAATCTTATACATGAGTGTACTGAGTGGGACAAAGAAGACAATTTTAACAAAAAGAAATCTGAACAAAGTAACAACCATCTTATGGAACTACAAAGGATAATCAGATCATGTGGAGTGTCTTTTGAAATATTGGACAAAGTAAATGCAGATGGCAAAGGATCTGGCTTATTTGACTGCACAAATCTTCTCGGGTCTGACAAAAAAACTATTACTTGAACTACCAGGCAAAATGAATGCTTCTACCAGAATGATTCTACCAGAGGTACTGTAATTGACATTTGGAAGAAATTCAATGAGCTTTACAGCATTATCACAATGAAAGATTTATCATCTGTAAATGTGGTTGAATACTTTTCAAAGGCAAAATCCTGGATGTGCTTATTTACATCTCTCAAAGACAAACTCTAAGGATATAAAAGGGCCTGGGTTACACCTTACATGCATATGCCTGTTTATCATATTCCTGGATTTTTTTCTTAAGTGCAAATGAATCGAATATTTTTATTGCCCTTAAATAGGGCGGCATGGGCTACATGGGTGGCGTTGCAGTAATATGCTCGCCTCTCACCGCTGTGGTCTCAATGGGTCGTGGGTTCGATCCTCGGCTCGCGTACTTCATGTGAGTTGAGTTGTTTGTTGGTTCTCTCCCTTGCCACAAGGGTTTTTCTCCGGGTCCTCCGGTTTTCCTCCCTCCACAAAAATCAACATTTCTAAATTCTAATTCGATCTTGAAT
>JAUUIK010156359.1:0-11860 GCA_032270385.1 Urticina crassicornis | reverse complement strand
ATGTATGAAAACATCAAGTTCAACCTCGACTTCGAACCATTGTTTCGTAGTCACTGAAGCGAATTCGGGAAAGGTCTGTTGCACGGATGCACCGACGCAGCCCATACTAGTTTACTAGCTAATTCTATTTGAAAATAATTCATATCGAGTCAAATATTGACATTGTCCTAATGGCAAAAAAAAACAATGTATTTCTAAAACAACCATTTTTATAAAATGCACAACGAATAATGCCATGAATTCTCATACCCATAATCACATTTGTAGCTCTCCATGAGCTCCTCCAGATCTTTCGACACGGACACGGTACTATCGGCCAGCGGCGATGCTTGCTGGATGCTATTCAAAGACAACCCAATGCATTCAGCAAATCGTTCGTCTTGTTCCCAATTCCCGCTCCTGGACTGTAATTTTGCCAGACCAACAAACGGTTGATAGTCCTTTAAAGGTTTGGTTAGAATAGGTGAATAATGTCCTGAAAGCGAGGCTTTGTGATTTATACTTGTAGTTGTTTGTTTCTCGCCAACGACGTATCGAGTTGATAGTGGCGGAAACTGACGTCCCGCTGTAAAATATAATCATGTGAAATCATCAATCAAGGGTGCTTTCTCGTGGTCCGCATTTTTGCATTCTGGATCATTAATTGGGTCGTGGAATAACCTAGCTATGTCCTAATTATAAAATATCTAAGATATGACATTGGTTGACTGTTTGCAACACGAGTGTCTATATCAGAGGACAGAGATTTTCTGCGCGCTTGCATGCACATCGCTTCAAAATATTTTATAAAAGCAATATAAAATAGTCGCTTGTGTCTATACACTGTGATATAAACACTCTGGAAATTGTAGAGCACTTGAGAAGTCAGAGAAAGACTTGGCTATATATCTCATGTTACGTTCTTCTCAAACATTTATCATGCTCTAAAACTCCCAGCGCGTTTATATCAAAGCATATAGACACGGCAATTTTATTTGACTTAAATATATGTCTTATTTCCGAGAAAACATCTATCGAAATAGAGCTGTTAAGTTGTGACGTATTTCCGGGTCCAAGCGCACAGAAAGATCGCTAAAATATAGCAATAACCTTTTCCTACAACTTATCCTCTACCAGCAGCAATCCGGCAGAAACATGAACAGAGAATCTGGCTATGAAGAAAGAAGTCAGAACAATTTCCACGTTAACGTTTTTTAATTTGGGCCCGGAAGTCGTTTTTCACACGAATGACGTCACACTTAACAGCTCTATAGGTGCATGTGATACGAGAAGAAAAAACATGCACCTGCAGCTCGTAGTCTGCGAATACGTCTTACTTTCATATGACGTCACACTTTGACAAACGTCAATCAAAAAACTTGATGACACTTCATAAATGTCAGAAATGGAAAGAGCAAGTCAAAGTTAGTAACAACAGAACGTTTTTGGACATTTATCTTGAAAATTGAAGTTCTGGTGAATTTTTGAAATCTCTAAAATCAGAGAAAATTAACAAGAGTTTCAAGTCAGTATGTCTATCAGAAAATGAAGGGCTAAACCTGCCCTTCAAGTAAAAATTTACCATACATTCTCTATAAACATTTCAATACTTTAAAAATTCACCAGTGTATCAGTTTTGAAGACAGCTAGGGTTCAAAAATGTTCGCTTGTTACTAGCTTTGACTTGCTCTTTTCATTTCTGGCATCGATAAATTATTAGTACCATGAAAACGTTTTTTTTTCCCTCGACAATATGTTTTTTAGCATTTCTTTTCCAAAACCCTCTTGAATTCTTAGAAAACGTTCTGAAAATGGAGGTTTGATTATTTATAATTAATTTACCATACTGAACTCTTACCGTGGCATGCTCCAGGCAACGAAGTCGCCTTGCTAAGGTTACTGTCACAGCTATCAATAGTCCATGAGCGATCCAACCGATAGAGGTCAGCGGGCTCCTCTCCATTGCCCATCGTTAGGTTGGTGCTCTCTGATTCTAATAAATCCTGGTCGCTGCCTTCAGGACTGGGTAGACGCCTGCCGAGACCAGTAGTGAACCCGCACTTACGTTCCAATGAGAGTACATTCCTTTTGCTACGGAGAGAATATAATATAGTAATGAATTTGTAATGTTATCTAATGTAATGGCATAGTGAGTCGTTGCCCAAATCTCCCGAGCAAGATCTCCGTATTACAGCAGATCTCCGCGAAACTTCAAAATTTTATTATTTTAAGTATGACAAATCTGATCGTAAACTCCATTTCTTTATTAAACAAATTATTTAAAAGTATTCATTCCACCGGCAACTCATTCATTTTTCATTGCACTTTTCGATACAGTTTTTTACAACTTATCGGGGCATCTCCGTTATCGCAGAACAACTAGAACAAAAAAATTAGAATGATACCCTTTTTAAAATAGGAAAGATTTCGATAAAAACCAAGATGTTTAGATTTGTAGGCGAGTTTTGGACCAATAAAAGGCCTTCTAGATACGTGGTCCGATTTTTCCTCTGCAATGATGCCTTGCGGTGGTATTGCCGTACAAGTTGCAGAAGCTGCTGCAGTCGTTGTAAACGTGATTGGTTTCGTATGAAGTTCTTATTGCACAGTTGAATTGGACTCGTGATAGGCGGACGCACTGTAACGTAAGCCATTGTTATGTAAACTGCCAACCAGAGATCGATTGGCTCGTAAAACAAAGCAAGGTGCAACATCTATTGTTAATTTTGGTTAGCAAATTAGCATCAGAAGAGAATGTTTAAAAAAAACGCCATGGGCTTTTATCACGCGCCACAATCTTTAATCCCAGGAGAAAAAAATCAATTGTTCCGCCCCCCTGGCCTCGATTGAAAACTCTTCACAGCGAGGCTTAAGGTCAAAGACAATAGGTTTTTTCAAGATGGCCGCCGTGTGATAAAAGCCCATTGCAAGCGAAATTGCAACGAAATTGCAATTACAGAGAGAATTACACCGTATTTCCACGTACCTTTAACCATTTTAAAATTTTGTTTTTATAAGTATTAATGCGGCATTTTTTTATGGTTCGGTGTGGTATTTGATTTGTTTTCTACTTCAGTTCACTGTCCTAGGTAGGGCGTTTTAAAACACATCAAATTTACTTACCGAAGACTTGGACTGGCTTCTTTGGTAGGAAATTGCAATGCGCTCAGCGTTTCATCTTCATAACAATATTGATCAAGTGACGCAAAGGCTGTGTGTCGGCTGTGTATTTTGGCCTGTTTAGTGATCGTACTAATCTTGCGCATGCACTCTTCAGGATTTTTATCGGCAACTTGAAGTTCCCGGATGAGCGAGCGCGCCAACAACTGGTGAATTGTGGGACGCTTTGAGCATCCACCGCTACGGTTAATTGGAAATGGGATAACCTGATTGAACACAACCATTCAAATTAGATTACATACAATCACGATATACTTAGAGATAGGCTGGACTAAACTTAAAAAGTGTTTTAGATAAATAAATATGAATTTACAGTGGCTATTCTTCCACTAAATTTAGAAAATCTGGTTTTATAAAAAATTAAATTGAAAAAACAAAAAATCAGCGGATAAGCTTATTGAAGCATTTGTGGCAACTTGTACGTCATGACATCTTAACCAATGATTTAGCTTGAAATCATTAACTGGCTATCCAATCAGAATGCTTGGATATGGCACCGCCGTCACGGCACCCGTTTCTGTTGGCATTTTCTTTTGTTCTAATCTGGTTTAAACCGGTTATCACTACATGTAAGGTAGTTTTTGCGGAAGCGAATTGTTTTAATTGTGTCATTGTTTCAAACTAGTTCAACTGGTTTTTTCCTAATACTTCGTTGGTACCTTCTCTTCCAATTTTCTCTTACTAACAAACACTAGGTCTGAAACCTATTACTGATAAGTCACATGTGAGTTGAGTTTGTTGATTATCTCCCTTGCTTCGAGGGTTTTTCTCCGGGTTCTCCGGTTTTCCTCCCTCCGCAAAAATCAACATTCCTAAATTCCAATTCGATCATGGACGAGGACCACAAATTTATCAGCTAGTAGCTGTCACGTGTTATCCTCGTAAAACAAACAAAGTTGGTTTATAAGTATGACTAGTTTCTATATATATTCAATATGGCCGGTGACGTGATAAAGGTCTACATCCCTAACTACGTTGCAAATTTTAAAAATTCATTAGAAATAACTGTGTAAATATTGTAAAACAACCTTACCTGTTCAATTTCCTCGTTCCCCACGTATCCCTTGATACTGACAGCCCCAAAGTTATTAGGCAGACCAAGTTTCTCTAACACGTCACTGTTTTTAATCACAGTGTAGTATTTAGAGTCAAGACACTCAAGCTCTTCATGGGCTGGATTTTTTCCTTCGGTTGGTGGCCGCACCTCGTTTGTATCTTCATCCAGGCCAAGGTTTGTATCGTTGCTTACGAGTCCTTCTTCAAATGGTTTATCGCTATCATCCATCGAGAATCCAACTCCACTGTCTCTTTCGTGATACCGCGATGACTGCTGGCTAGCAGTTTCTTTGTTGTCGCATGCGTGGTTAGACTCATCCTTACTTTCTTGATCACGTGACTGACTTTTATTTGACCGCCTGTTGTCCTGTTTCCCATTCATTTGTTTAAGGTTCATCTCTTCTTTTCCCACTTTGTCGTTAGCTTCCTTTTCTAACGCAAACGACTGCCTCTTGCTTTGCGCATTCTTGGAATGAGATTCATTGCTTTCGAAATAATGCTGTTCATGTTGGACTTCGTCTTTCTTCTCGGCCATTGCCATGTTTAATAATGTGTCTTTGGAGTCATGATTAAAATCATTAAACTCGCACTGCGAAGATTCCAACGATTTATCAATATCTTTGAAAAAATTCCCAAACACAATGTTGTGAACCACGTCATTTTCATCGATCTTGCTGGAGTTGGAGAAAGATCGATCACGTGAAGGAGTTGTGCTTCGGGTATGATCACGTGAAGGACTCGTGCTTCGGGCATAATCACGTGAAGGACTCGGGCTTCGGCCATGCATCGTAAGGAAATCGTTGCTTTCTTGTGTTTCCGGTGTTGGGGTTCTTGCAGTAGTTTCAGTGATCAATGGATTTTGGTTACCAAACCCTACTGGATCGATGCAGTTCTGTGATCCAAACTGTTCATCCATTTGATAATCATTCTCGTTTCCTTCTTCATCAACGAATCGTTCCTGTTCTTCAATTTCCAGCAAAAGCTGTTCTTCAGGTAGATACTCCATGTCATCATCAAACCAGAACACCTTGACTGAATTATTAGAGAAGGAACGCATTGTACGATCCATACGACGTCTTTGCGGTGTCCTAGGCGATTCTTTGTCTTCTCCCGGTGGACGTGAGAGTAATCCGTACAGCACCAGTCGGTCGCCATCAAACACAAAAGGGACTTTACAAGGAGACTGGATGACGTCATATCCTTCTGGAACATGCCAACTGATCTCGATATCTGTGATCGCGGGCTTCAGTGATTCATTTAATGCTTTCATAACCTGGACACAAATGAACAGACATCATAGTGAACTATTTTTTGTAGATGTTTAGTTTTGTACACTAGTAGAGCGCAAACACTAAATCCATGAAATCAAATCAAATTGTAACTGTGTAATAGTTTTTATTTAGTGACTAATTGTCACTATTAGTCACTATCACTCAACCAGAACAGTCTTAATATCAATACACAGGAGACATCAAATACCCAGGAGACATTTATTGTTTGAAGTTGGTTTAATGCCTTCTTTGTTTAAAAAATAATAATTTCTCCTGGGTATTTGATGTCTCCTGTGTATTGATATTAAGACTGTTCTGGTTGAGTGATAGTAACTAATAATCACTAATTAAATAAAAACTATTACACATTAACAATTTAGATTGTATTTCATGGATTTAGTGTTTGCGCTCTATATAGAGGATATTACATTGGAACGCGGAGATACGAATTTATCTTCGAGTGTTGAAAAGAGATGTTGAACACGAGACATAATTCGTATCTCCAAGCGTCCATTTAATATTCTGTTTAATATATAATTATCGATGAAATAACCATAATTGCTTTCAAAATATAATTGCTTAATTAATTGCTTTTCATATATAATTATCGATGGAATAAACTTAATTGCTTTCAAAATATAATTGCTTATTAATTAATTGCTTTTCATATATAATTATCGATGAAATAAACTTAATTACTTTGAAAAAGCTTTTTTGAAGGTGTAACCATGGTGACGATATTTTCACATTTGAAAATAACATGTTATTTTCACACGTGAAGATATACATTTTTCGAAGAGGAGAAATATAGGTTCCTCGATAATTATATATTAATCAATAAAATGTATCAATAGGCGACTAGCACGTGCACTAAGAGGTCACGTGAGACAATTTCCTTGAAACAAAGTGCGAACGTAAAATTATTTCCAGAACTGATTCAAGGGGACAAAACTAGAGACTTGAAAAGTAGAAAAGCTTGAGCTTGCAATATCATAAAACCATGAACTAAGATTAAAAAAAACTTAATTATAGTCCCTTTGTTTTTAAAATTTAGGGTAACCAAAAGTCAGCATAAATAATTAGTTTGATAAGCTCTTTTGATTCCTGCTGGTGATGTTGTGTCTACACGATTTATTGGGAAAAGTGTGTCACGTGACCTGTTAGTGCAAGTCGCCTATATATTATGCCCCGAAGGCGAAGTGAACGTTGGTGAACATTTGCTGAGACGAAGTCGAGGTAAAATTAATATTCACTAAGCCTAAGGAAAATAATTGGTTTAGTATAATTACACAGGTGAAAGTCAGAGGAATTGAAGAAAAGACAACATTTGTATAAGAAATCACACGACCCCGAGTACAATTCATAATTAATAGGTACGAGTACGTGATGTTTTGAAAGATTTTGTAATTGCACGAGCTTTTAGGCGAGTGCAATTTAAGAACTTTCAAAACATCACGAGTACCTATTAATTAAGAATTGTACGATAAGGTCGTGCGTTTTTTTTTATTTATAGTTCGCACAACAAAATTTTATAAAGAAGATAAATTGAAGTGAGTGCATTTGTCTGTCTCTTTGGAGAATTCTCGAAAATTCGAAAAATTCTAACTAAGGACAATAACAATGCCAAAACAATGTAAACGCATACTTAATAAAAACTTAATAGGTACTCTTACGGGGTACAATTAACGATTAATTTTACTGCTCTCCACCAATTAGAATTGAGTAATTTTGTTGAGTACCTGAATTTTAATTGTTGAATGTCTTTTTGCATCTCTGTACGGCTAGATGCTTGTATATTTGTATAACATTAAAATATCAGCCATGGTTTCTGAGTACAACGTTTCTGAGTGTATATATATATATTTCAGTTGAACAATTTAGTGGTTATGTAGAATGTATATTATCCCCCAAACTAGGCTCAACATAAAGTTTCGTTATTCATGAATCTGATATTTCCACAATATGGAAGAATGGAAGTATGGATCCACGAACCTTTAAGTCAATTTGCCTCAGGTGTAACCGCTCTTCTCGCAGCCTCATGCGCCCTCTCACTTGTTGTTATTAGCACTTGATAGCTACCTAAGTTTAATCTATTGTGTAATTTTGGGCCCGCAGTAATTGGCTATGCGGTTGCGGTTACCCTGCCATTTGTCCTACTTGTTAAACTGATCTGTTCTCTCGTTTACTTGTGTTAACATATTATTTTAATTTATTTTTAATTTATTTTTATTCCTTCCATTACCATGGCGAAGCTACTAAAATAAATAAAAATAGCAGTACGCACCTTTGGTGGAATTCTCTCTTCTTCAGCCAGAAACCAAGACTTTCCTGTGCCTGAACCAGCTATCCCCTGAACGAGATAAGGACAAGCCTCTGGTCCGATTCCAAACGTGTAGAACCTAGTAAAAAAATTACAATATCGAATTTAATTATTTAAGGCAAGTGAATATATATAGTTTCCTGTATGCTGATTAAAAGCAATTCCGAATTCAATAGTATACTGATATATGTTTTTGAAATTAAATAATGAATAAGTCAATTTTATATTAAGTGAATTTGATAGAAAATAATTTCTCGAGAGACAATTTTAGTTTGGTTTAAAATGTTTTTAATTTAATCAAAAATTCATTTTTATACCAATCTTCGACGTATATATTTTGGAAGTTGGAATTTATCAGCAACGAGACATCAGTTATATCTAAGAATAACGAATTATCAGCTGCCGTGTGAATGATATAGAGTATAATAAAATGTTCTTATTGTAGTTTCTGTCAGTGTAACTACTTTGACATTTCCTTCTTGATTTGACATTTTCTTGATAAACTTTTACTAATTTTGCCTTTAATTTGAGCATCATGAACGGCGCCCAAACAAAATTCATTTATTAGTTGATCTATGAATTAACGCATTATCTAGACCCAACGGACTTAATTCTTTTTTTGTGTGTGAGATTTTGTGGCACATATTTTAAGATAAGCAAATCTTTTAAATTTCTTTCCTCAAATATTACTATAATCTGTATTGACAATTATGTAAACATGTTTCAGTCGCAAACGTAATCGATTGAATATTGAACGAACACATATTGAAAATTCTGAGCTTTAGAACAGTGAATTTACAACTACGTCCATGCACCTGCTGCGACATCGAGTCTATTATGAACTTCGAGTATATTTGAAGCGGCGTCCGTTCAACTCGATCATTTACTATCAATCTATAACATTGGATTACGTTTCATTTTAAAGCTATATATGTAAAGTCAAATCTTTAATTCCTTTGGCTATATTTAGTAAATTACCGTCGGTTACTGAACAAAAAAATCGTTGATAATTTGAATGAATATTTCATTTATATATACCTATTTCAGTATAGTTCCACTTGATTAATTCAATTCAATCCGCAGTGTAAAGCCAGCGACATTTCAGGAAGGTTTTATTACAGGTACAAAATTGCGAAGGTAGTTTTATTTGCGGATTAGAATTACAAAAATGTAAATGTGTCTACTTCAGACGGTGATATTCATTTTCATCTTACCTTGTGGTATTTGAGTTCTTTCTTACCAAGTCAACAACATCTGACGTATTTGAAACTCCGCCATCAGTTAACATGAATATCACTTTTGGCACCCCGTTCCTTCTTGGTTGCTCAAAGATGAAATCTAAGGGCAGAATAAGGTTCGTTCCACCTAAATCAGCTCGCATCTTTTGAACATAGGTGATGGCTTTTTCCAGAGTTCCATCATTGTATTCTTGACTCTCCTGAAACAAGCTTCGATAGTACGATCCAAAACCAATGACATTAAAATAACAATTTGCTGGTAAACTTTTCAGAAATAAAATCAATGTTTCCTTGACCTGAAATATGTGTTTTCCGCTCATGCTTCCACTCCGGTCTACGAGAAATTGGAACTCTGTGACTGTTTTGGAGAATGCTTTGAGTTGAGGTGTAAAGTTGATCATTACGGCTGGATTTTGAGCGAAATTCTCAATCAAATCTTCACTGTCAGATACAGTCGTATTACAAGTGAAGTTTTCTTTTTCTCTTAAACATTTCTTGCCTTCTTCTATTAATACATACGGGTCGTAAGGATGTGAAAGATGTAATAGTACTTCCAGTTCTCTATCGTAGGTATGTGGTTCTGCTATACTTATGTGTATGCGAGAGGCATTTGTTGCTCTTGAATCAGCATCTACTTGAATCGCGTGCGTTCGCGACGAACAACCAGCAAGGAGAGAGGGAGCGACCACTTCCAATTGCAACTCAAAGCTATAAGGCTGGAGTGTCTTTCTTGGTATATCACTTATCAGCATTTGAGAGCCATATCGGTCGTTTTGCTGGCTTTCGTTGTCGTCTACGGTGCTCAGTCTCGGTGTAAATACCGAAGGTAGAACGAAAAGAGACCCTCGGGTTTTTCGATCCGAGAGGAGTTCCGTAATCAAACTCACCTGTACAAACACCGCACATTGTGGAGGAATTCTTCCGATACTCAGTGAAAATAGGTCGTCTTCTCTCTCCTCGATAGCATAGGCGCTCTTTTCACACTCAATGGAGCTCTTTTCTCTGATTTCTGTATAGACATGCCGTTCTGCGATCGTCGCTTCAAACTCAACAATCGTGGTTCTTTCATCTTGAGGGAAAACGAACAGCCCTTCGATGTCATATTCGCAGTCATTAAAGTATGTCAATGTTGCTAAAACTCTAGCGGCAAATCCATTTACCTCGGCGAAGATACTAGACGCCTTTAGAGGTAACGATTGAATGGTATGGCGGTTTACTAAACCAGTCATTGTGAAAAAATGTCTAAAGCATGGACAGAAAAAAAAAAAAGAAAAATTCACTCAAAATTGTAGGGAAATCTCCGTTCAAAATCAACGGCTATCTGAAAGACGATAATTTCCAAAATGAATACCCTTGAAGAATAGCGAACGAGTGTGAGTTGAGATTTTCTCTCGAATAAGCGATTTGTGGTATTTTAGTGACTGATATGGAATTATTTCCCGAGCTTTGAGCCTTCTGGCATTTAAGCATTTGGGAAACATCATACGCATATCCGTTTAAAGCCACCGGCCAATTACGCGAGTTCTAAAAACAGTAAATTAAAACAGTAATTTATTCAAACTTCTTCAAAACATTTTTTTAATTGTTTTCCATTTTTGAGACAAATCACGTGACATATCTAAACCAATCAGACGCACCAAATTGTGAGCATATGTTTTTGAAGAAAAGACGGACATTTCACCAGGAAGTCTGTTTTTTAATTGTGTTTTTAATTGTGTTTTTTCGCTATGTCTTTATTATCGCCGGCGAAACGGTTCAATACTAATTGTACATGTTATGCTTTTAGGTTAAACAAAAAATATTCTTAAAGTTGAATTCTAAAATAAAATATAAAATTTGAATCAAAAGGTATGATTGTATATTTGTATTAATATTTGTAAAGTGGTCACTCATTTTCCTATAAATTTCGGAATTCAAATTTTGGCTTGCAAATAATACGTTAAGAAATCAAAATAGAATGTTTTTACTTTGTGGGTAGCTACGCTTTTCAAAATTAATTACAATGTTTAGAGTTATTGGCAAAAGAAGAAAGGCATTTTAAATTTTAAAGAGCTACCGCGACCAAAGAAAGTGTCTGTAGTTTGACCACTAATTGTAAAGTGTAAATACTAACTTCTGATTTGTCGTTCATGAAGCAGTACTAATCGACAAAGAATTCAATAATTGAGCCAAGAAATAAGACTTTTTTACAAACGGTGTGGTTAATAAGCGATAAGAGTAGAACGCGACGGATAAGAAGAATACGTTCGCTAGCTCTTTTACCGGTTTCATTGTTGTCTTTCAATATATATAGATAGTCTATATATAGAATATCTTTTTTCTGTTTTTATTTTCATACATACCTTCTTTTTCATACTTTAAATTGTAAACATATTCCAAAACATTTATTGAACTGATCTTCAGAAATTGAATCTTAACATTCGTTACAAAATCCTTGTTTATTACTCTGTCAAAGTAACGTATTCAAATTGATTGACCTAAAAGTCTCAAGCGAAACGCTTTATAAGCATAGACGTTGAATGAATTTGACTTCTCAGCCTTATTACTATTATTTTCAATATTTTTCATACCACAGAATTCAGCTATTTATATTAGCTATTTATAGAGTTCACTCAAGCACTTGGAATATGATTTCCTGATCACGATGACTTCATTGTGTGAAAAGATTGGATGATATAGGAACAATAGACGGAATATTGATTTTATCTTAATAGACTATCTGGGAGATTTTCCCCCAATTTCTCGTGACGTGCTTTGAGATATACTGACGTTTCTGAGGCATAAAAGGGGGAAGTTTCTGACAAGGCAATAATGAA
>JAUUIK010156136.1:1410-11868 GCA_032270385.1 Urticina crassicornis | reverse complement strand
TTTTACAGAGTTTGTCCGCATTTCGATCCCATAAGGCTTTGTGATATCTATTTTTAGTAACTGTGGAAAATGCTATTCCTCAATATCAAACCGATTTCTTTTTCAAATATTGGATTTTTACTAATTTTAATACGGTCTTTCCACTCGTAGTATAAGTTTTTAATTTTGACAAGATTTTGGATGGGCCATTACTGTAATAACCATCTTGCAGAATTCGAAGCTCTTCATCAAAAGGTGTTTTATTCATTTTACATCTACATGCCAATCATTTTAATTGTAAGTCAGTTAATTCGTTTTAATTGTACGGCTTTTTACAGAACAAATGTTCAAAAAGCTATTATGGAGTATAAAAATTAGTGACTATGGAGTAAAATTACTATAATCTCCAAGAAAGCGACAGGTTTTCACTGAGCCGATCAGAGTCACAAATTAACCGAATTCACCATTTAGTGAGTGGATTGAGTACGTACCGAATGTTTTCTTTGCACAGTTCCGGTTCCGCATTCGCAGCCAGTACGACTGAAATTGCGCACTCAAAAGCTGACAAGAAATATTTACTTTTGTATTCCATCAATCGATAGCTAGTACAGTTAATTCAGTCATTGACCGAGTCACTTGAAGAAAAAGTTCCCACGAATCCATTAGCATTTATTTGCGAATCATTATTTAGACAAAACGGGTAAGTGTTGACAAGTATCCCCAAGACTATTATCTATCTGTTTATCGATGATCGTTGATTGATTTTTGTTTGCACAAGTTTGTTTGCATTATCGTGTTTTGTCACAAAAGTATGTACTTCAAATGTGAAAACATTAAACAAGGTATGTGTGTGCTTAAGGTTCGTTGTAACACTACATAAATGTGTACATATTCATGTACAAAATTCTTGAGAACATTGTTGTAAAATGAAAGTAATTTCACAGCCGATCAGCATTGATACCTATAATGCATTGGTACATTGCAGCATATCAGTCGCATGAGAGGGAAAAATACGCCACAACGCGTGTCTCAACGTTGTGATTGAATGAGACGCACGAAAACAATGGGTACATTGCCTTACGGTCGTATCGTGTCCGTGCTGTAACTCAGCGTCGTGAGTTTCCAACTTAGTGTTTCGTTGTTTCTAACGGTAAACCTCAATGATTAGATTTCTACATATTGAAAGATAAAAAAGGTGGATGAAATGGTGGATAGATATGATGGATGGAAGGATGGGTTCGTGGATGCATTGTGGAGGAACATCAGTGCATGTGGGTGGATGCATCAATGGGTTAGTCAATGGGCACGTGGTTACGAATGATGTATTTCTAAAACATACTTTAGAAACCTATTATTGTTCCCTGGTAACCTTCTAACTGTCAAGGTTTTTAAAGCAATCATGATTAAAGCGAGTAAGTTTATTTGCTCTCCTTTTCATTTTGGTGTATGGTTGGATAAGTGGATGGATAGATGGGTGGATGGATAGATGGATAGGTGGATGGATAGGTGGATAGGTGGATGGATAGGTGGATGGATGGGTGGATGGATGGGTCAGGAATTAGTGGATGGATGGGTCAGGGATGGATGGATAGGTGGATGGATGAAAGGTTTGAATTCAGCCTTTCTCTTGTTACAAAGAATACGGTACTCTAGATCTAGAAACCATATAGACATCTAAAACGTTGTGCCTTTATATTAGCGTTACGTTACGCCTTTCCCGCAGAATGTAGGGAGTAACGCATTGCGTGACACTTCAAGAAGAAGCACTATGCTCCACATCCTTACATTTTATTAGCTCCACAAAAATGAATAACCCATTAACTTTATAAAAAATAGGTATAGTAGTTATTAAAGGATTAAAAACAAATGCAACTGTTCATCGTACTGATAAGGATAGACCAGAAAACTGAGCTTTGAATAAGTATGGTCTAAATCGATGATGGCGGCCGGCTGGCTGGTCGATACGGGCATAGTCCATGGTGAGTAAACAAGGTTTTGCTTCTGATACAGAGTTTATACAGAAATGAATAATATGCCTAAACAACTGGTAAAGGGAGATTAATATCTTAACATATGCAACTAGATTACTTGGCTTCTACATACTATGATTTTTACATCATATTCACAGAAACATTTGACCAACTGCCTTCAGTCATTCCACTAGTGAAGGGAGAAACGTTGAGAAATTTTTCCCCCTAACACATTTATGTGTCGGGAATTATTTCAGAATTATATCAACGAAGCTAGAGAAGACGAACGCGCTGAGTGGAGTAGACTCTATTCGAATGAGTAAGCAAAAAATTGGACAAGATCCAGCTAGAATATTGTAACAATGTGTGCCATAATGATTATATGAAACTGATTTTATACTGTATGTGCATCAATTCAAATTATAGCTGTCAAACAAACAAACCTATACCAGCAATATAGTCACAACCATTGATGGATTTACACTTACATGGAGAACTACAGTTAAGGAAATATTTTAGACAGAGTGAAAACTACAGGTCTTGGAATTCAATACATCTTGGATCATCTTGGTAGAGAAGCAAATGCAATGGAGTCAGAATCTTGTCTTAATTTCGTTGAATACTGAGTGATATTTAAGCGATATTTTGTGAGAAACAGAGTATCATTGAAGGGTTTCCTTTAATTCTTAATGTTTACATTTAACTTGTCGTACTTCTTGAAGTATATGAATAGTTACTGATGAGTTCGAATCTACTCGTGACTAGAGCCTTGGACAGTTAGATTACTATAGAAAGTCGGGACTATCTTTTAGAGGTGTTTCGTTGGGCAGGGAGGTAATTGCTGTTGAAAGTATATGCTGTAGTTCACGATAATGTGTTCACGATGTGTGCTGAGGAAAACTAAATTCCATCATCATTTGCTGCAGCTGGTTATGAATTCTGCTTTGTTTCTTGACAATCATGCTTCATTTCGTTTCCTGTCAAACATTGAAATTGATTTTACTGTCTTTTTTTGCTAAATTTTATAGGTTTTCGATATCTGTCCGTTTCCGCAAGATAATCCAGCTGGCAGATACGATTAAAACCATATTTTCAATAGGAGAGAGGACATTCTTTATGGCCGGAAAAGGGAACGCCCTCAAGTCCACAACTACTGCAATGGGACATGCCTTCCTAACACTTCCATTGACTGGATTTACACGAAGTGCGAGAGATATTTTGAACGGATTCTGCATTTCGCAACTTCACAAAAAAAAAACGAGTGACACTTTGCCTAATCTGAGCCAGTAATTAACTTAATCAAAGAGAAGTATAACTACTGTTCACGTGTTGATCATTTATTGACAATATATACACATACTGATCATGTTTGTAACTTTCTGGCTTACTTCTGATATTACACTTCAATCATCTAATGGCTATTTAAAGTAATTCATTGCTAAACAAATGAACAATCAAACAGACCAACACGAACATCGCATGCAGTGGTCTTGCTTTACTGACTTATTAATTGGAGTTTCATCTTAAAGACATTGAATTCACAAGATTTATTGGCTTACGTGCACTCCAGTGCATTTGACGAGCAATTTAGTAGAGTAAAAGGGTTGTATTTTCAGATAAGCTTTGTGTTCAATAATTTACACTTCACTTCTACAGTTTTAAATACACAAATTAGTGATGAATAGTTTAAAATATTTGGTATTTTAGACCATGACACGCCGCACATATGTGGCTTCTCAAATAACTAGCCGGATAATATCACTTTTATTCAAGCTTTACCGGCCTTTAGTATCAGTATGACGTTTTAACTATTGCTACATCAATTTTAGTACTAGAGGATAAAGATAAGATAGAGGAATAAACATGTATTTTTGATCAATTGGTTCTCTACTGATATATCATGGAAATATCATGGAGAATTCTAAAAAGTGTTAGCACTCTAAAACCTAATGTGAGTTAGTATTTCTTGAATGGGTTCCGAATGAAACAATTATTAAATCTCAATAAAGAAATTATTATATACATCACTCAGTATTATATACAATTCATTAGTTTCTCCTTTCAAAATATTAAAAACTGTACTGGCATCTTATCATATCACTGATTCTGACACACGACAACGAGGGAAGAACCAGCCATTAACATGGGTAAATCTTATTGCATGTAGATAATAATAATTGACGGCTTTTAAAAGCGAATTTTTTAAAAATAAATTAAAAAATAGTAAAGTAGCTATCTTGAGGACACAATCAGTCCTACCTTGAGCAGACATAAATAAAGCAATGATATTCGAACGAATAAATGTAAGTGTTTTGAGTCGAAAAATAGATAAATGATCTAAGTATGTCATTGTCAGCTCAATAGTAACTCCTTGAGCGAAGTATGGAGCATCAGAATCGACCACGATAATGATTTGTATCCAAACTGAATCCATTGCAGGCCGTAGTATTGAGAGTGTCTTTCGGAATTCCCTAAGGCAGGGGGTATTACAACTGAATTGGTTTGATAATGTCCATATTTGTCTTCTGTACGATCGATAAACTCAACACTGAAGTAATTTCTGTTAGAGCTTCTTCATTACCCTGCCACTTGTTGTAAAGCCTTTCTCTCTGTTGACTGCTTTTTACCGCCGTGAACAAGCTCTAAAGCCCATACGTGTTGCGGCCATCCCGTACGAGAACTACGGCGAGAGAACCTCGTACCTTCATCAGACTGAAAAGATGCAGAACACATGAATTAAATCTATTCTAGTTCAACATTAAATAACAAGCAGCAAAAGGTGTCATGTTTAATGTAAATAAGTCACTTGACTATTAAATGATTAAATATGAAAACAAAGGTACGGATCTTGTAACAATAAAAACAACAAAACATATGTTATGAATTAAAAACACTTTAGTGTTGGAACAACACAGTTGGACTGATTATAAAGCCAGGAAGGTCCCACCAACATCATATCACTCTATCACATTTTTTAATGTTCTTAAACAGGGGACTGATTTCGGTGGATTTCCGTCAAACTAGAATGTAGTAGAGTTCGGTTATCCTATATAATGTTATCTGTGGCTTCATTGAATGAAATTCTCTATGCAGGAAATCCTGTCCACTACACTGAACACGAGTTGTGTAAACGTTAACAAAGTCTTTATAACTGTTTGTAAACATTCTTTGTGTTTTTACGGATATATTCATGCTCACCTCTTCATAAGAGTTCAAACTTTCTGGACTCCTGTTGGAATCAAACTGGACGTCTTCTGTAGGTGTTGTGGGGACGGCCTCGCTTCGTACCTCGACGATAACTGGTAACCCATTATCTCGTTCTGGTTGCTCCTCCCCTTCGAGTTGAAACTCTAAGTGATGAATATAGCTCATAGCAAGTTTCAATGTTTTGATCTTAGATAACTTAGTGTCCGATGGAACGTTTGGAATATGCTTCCTCAGCTCAGCAAATGCAGCGTTTATATTTTGAGTACGTCTTCTCTCTTTCTTGCTCGTGGCTGGTTTAGTGGTTTTAGCTTTACGCTTTCTGCTGTTAGGCTGGAAATCCGTTTCTCCTGAAGAATCCTCAGCTACGAGCACAACTTCTTGCTTCTCGTCTCCTACGCTTTCTGTGGGGCTCTGGTTTTCTTGATGTGACATTGTGAATAATTCTGCTAAGAGCCTGTCAAACTGTCGACTACAAACTTTAGGCTCTACAGATACTCTGGACGTGATCGGTCTTGCTCGCCAGACACACTACTCGTTTGTTAACCGCGCGATACGGTGAACGGCTCTCAATTGTTTTCCATGTTAATATGTCACGAGTCCCAGGGTGCACTGCGCTGTGCAGCTGTATACGATGGAGCAAGCGCTGTGTCGAAATTTTTCACGCGCCTCAGGTGGCATAAGGTCTTCATCAATTTCCGTTGTCTTATCAGACGTGACCTTAACTTGACACGTGCTCAATTTTAGGTGACACTTAACTGGGTTTTAATCTGTCAATCATTTTGCATCAAGTGGGCGGGAAACTTCACCAATAGGTGTCATAAAAGGAAGTGATTGCAAGCGTCACATGCTACAGTCCCATTTGATAAGTGTTTCCCTCCTATTACATAAAACCTCATGACAGATCTTTCAAAAAAACACAAAACCTGCGTGGGTAATGTTATCGAGAATTACATCTCCATCAAAGCAAGGAAAATTCATTATGACAGTCATGTTTATCTACGAGTACAAGCCAATAAATGACAACTGCCATGTACGAGATAAGGAACAACCTTTGTTGAGGACAGATCTGTGAAGCTGATCCTCTCTCGCCATGAGACATGTACTGCAAGCTTGTTTAGTCAACAGTAAATCTCTTTCTTATGTTTAGTAAGGAATACTGTGTGCTTAAACAGGTGTGTGTGCCGTTGTATTAATACCATACTAACCTCATTTCACGACTGGCATCTGCTTCTAAGTTTACTGGTGTTATTGGAGTATATTAGAGTAGCTATGAGAAAAATGCCATTCAACGGCGATTTCAACAAGGTGCATTCAAACGTCGCTACCACCTGGTTATCACAGCCCGGGGTTATTACGGATTAGTCAAAATCATGTCCCTGCAAAGTTGCCTCGGGATGTGGCCGCAGGGATTGACTGGTTATTTTTCAGTTTAATGACTTTTACTGTTGCATCAGGAACCATGTATGCGAGCAATGTTTTCTAAGTATCAAATAAAATATTTCAAAACTGTAAACATTTTAAGTAGCGATATCTTCTTGATAAGGGACATTTTCAAATTGCTTCACTTGTAAAGTACAACGCACCTGAGAATTCGAGTTATGTGGTGGATCTTATGCCAGTCGTCAGTTTCAAGTGCTGATTCTTCTGGTGACGGTCCATTGCGCATCCATTCGACCTTAGCTCGCCTTTGACCGTTTTGGTTAGATTAATTATCATTGATGTCTCGGAGGAAAAACGTTCTTGCACGCTATCTTAGAAACTTTCATCCATGAGAAGTTTGACTTAAACCAAGTTTATTATATAGGTTTATGTTAATACCGAACCAGTTTACTTGTGTCTTTATTGTTGTTGTTAAGTTGATCTGTGAATTGGGATCATGTTCCTTATTATAATAATGTTGTTTGTTGTTTTTGTTGATTTAAACTTGGCATGGCTGAACTTTCATTTTCAGCGAAACGAACCTTCCCGCCAGCAGCAGCCATGGCGGGCGCTCTAACATTTGTTGGATTCTATGCTGACGTTGACTTGTTTAGCGTCTTAATAAAATGTTGATGTTCTAAATTTTAAAGATGTTGGTGTGTTATATATATTTGTAGTTGTTATTGTTGTTAATAGTACTTTATTCAAATATACAATTTACAAATATATTAGAAATGGTGAATCTTGAGGTGATCCCTTTGTGCAGATCACCAAACAAAAGATCAAATAAATAATAGTAAAATCTAAAATCTAAAATCTAAATGTATATATATATGTATATATTAACAATTTGTACAAAAACTAGCCTAAAAACCTATAAACAGTATCTCATAAATTTAAATAAATGCATAAAAGTTTTGTTATTGTTGTGGTGGTTGTTGTTGTTACAATGGCACAAATCATGTTTTACCTCCATCTTCATCTAATATTTCAGTAACGAATAGACGGCTATTTATCATGCAATATTGATAAATAGATTTCCTCATATTAATCGCCTGGGTCTGTTAGTTCTCTACTATTCAATAAGCTTCAGCGTTATCTCGTCCGTGAGGTCTACTACAGCTAGTCTGTATCTTTGTGTATCTTAATACTTTCTCAATGGCACAGATTGCATACATCCGCGGTCTCTTTCATACCGTATAGATCCAGGGATGTATCTTTTGTCAGTTTTGGTTAGCATTAAGGGTTAAACTGTTGGGCGAAGCCAAGCTATTATCGCGACCCATATGACCAAATATACTACGGAAAAACAGCAGTATATCCCAGGTCGACATGAACGCTGCAATAAACCATGTACAAGCCATGGACTGATTCACATGAAGTCTTAATATGTATTACTAATAGTGATTCAAAAATGTACGATGATATTCTGGAAGGCAATGGTTTTATACATCGGTTTTATTCATATTTATTTCGTTTTCTTTACTGTCTTACAGTCATTTTGTCGTTTATTCGATTCGATTAAACAAACTGAAGACGTTTCAAACTGTTTAACTTAAAGTTTCTAGTAGCAGTATTCGATTGAGCGCTCACATTTGAACCATTCACTTCTTACTTTTCTTTTTCCAATTTTGTATTATCTCTGTTCTTCTCTTTTCTTCAGTCTCGTTTCCTTCTTTTTTTCCTTTTCGTTTTTTTTACACTGTATATATAAACATTACCTTAATATACCGTCAAAACGTTTCGTGACCTGAGTTATCTTGTTTCTCATCCCGCAATTGAACCATAATCAAGCACTCGTATCTTTCACTGACTTTAGCGATAGCTGCTGACAATCCTCGTTCTAATAAAAGGGGCCAACACTTGCCTAAAGCTTTTCTAGAATGTGAAACCGAATCTGCCCCTCTCAAAACACATCCGGAATATTATACGACGTCGTTTTTGGGATGCAAATTCGACGGTTGGACTTGAAATAAACATGTACAACCACCAACCCAAGACTCCAAGACACTCTGTAAGGTTGATGTATTGCTGATTGTACCTTGGACTTGGTTAAAAATCCTTAGATCGCTTAATAACGATTTCGTGTGTGGTTTTATAGTTTGACGTTTGTCGTTGTACACCTTTTCAGACAGATATCTTGAAATAGCCCAGTTTTAATGTTTAACTTTTGACCTTTTTGTGGTGTAAAGGAAGCCTAGATGACAACACCTACAGGAATGCTTCCAGATCACTGACATACATCACCGAGTTAATGAGGCTTACAAACCTTGGCTAAAGTACCAATAAACCAACCATTTAAAATCTAGTTATCTCCTTACGATAAACAGTCGAATAATTAAAGAAAACAACTTTTTTTAAGCCTGTTTGAACAGTGTAATGTTTCTCCAAAAAAACATATGCATCATGATTTTTTATAGCCACAATTAGACGAAGAAAATGCCGCAAACTTTTTTTTTTTTTTCTAAATTCCCTGTTTTTTTCATGATATGGTCTTTAGATCTCAAGCAAATATTTGCTGTCCTCTCGACATAGGCATTCTCGGTGCTTTCATTCCTGGTGCATTTTGGTGAAAACATTTTAGACTCAATCAGTGCTATGAGAGAGGATCGTTTAGGAACCCTTTAGATATGACGTTGTACATTCTAAATTTCAATTCGATCTCAGGGGATTTTCTCATAGGGTTAACCTCATATCTTTCTTCGCATCACCTATAATGCGAAGAAATTATTATCATATTTTTTATATCTTTTTATATATTTTTTTATTATTATTATTATGACACTAGCTGCGCTTTACTGAAACAAATCAAGACTCATCAATGTAATTGTGTTTCACTAATTGTTGTTTTGAAATAAACCGTTGCTTATTTAATATTAATATCATTATTATTATTAATATAATAATAATAATAATGGGAGTTATTTTATAGCGCATTTCACAAATGTCCCAATGCGCTTTACATGTGCGACATGCTTTAAAGTGGAGGACTTTTTCGGGCTGCATATTACTGTTATTAATACCAGAAATAAAGCTAATCTTAAATATCAATGTTCAAGAACTAACTGGGGAATCTTTCGAACTGTGTCCCATTGTTCCAAGGACTGGAATAATTTGAATTTAGATATTAGAAACATTGGCAATTTTAGACATTTCAAGAAGAGATTTTTTCCATAATTCATAAACCATATAATTTGATTGTTATTCTTTCATATTCATTTTATCATATCATAGATACATTTTATAGATACATTGACAATTTTAGATATTTTATGAGTATCCCCATTAAATAGTAATATCATTATTATCATCATCATCATCATATCTTCTCCACAATAACTGATCCAAGTCAACTACTAAAACTACCTTCGACTTGCTGCAGCAATTCGCTTGTATACACATACAATAGCTATTTGTTGCGCATAAATTTATATTGTGTATCAACTTTACTACCCGGGTCATTTTGCGGCCAGTGGCGGCTAGGGGTCTGGAAAGGAGTGATGGAAAACGAGGGGAGGGGAGGTCTAGTACGACCAGTAGCCAGTTTCTTATTAGAGTCGTTGAAGGTACATATACCATATGGTCATGATTATCAGCCTCGTACTTTAAGTAAAGTTTGTCTAGTCAAAGTTTATCGGGATATTTGAAAAACGAACCTTGGAAAGATAAAGATAACAAGAATATGAGTCAGGTACATTGAAATATACCAGTCACAGAATGGAAATAACTAGCTTTGAGGTGCACTGATAATGGTTTTGTTAGTATACAGCTATTTCACTGTCGATCTTGGTCACTGTGATATTGCGTTGTGCCGATTGTGCATCCCAATTTGTGCATCACTTTTAACAGTTGTATGATGGACTTTATGCTAATCACTACTTAA